>WBMV01005345.1:555094-642309 GCA_013396655.1 Campylorhamphus procurvoides | reverse complement strand
AAAAATATAAACCTTTTTTTTTCCCTCCCCCCCCCCCCAATTAAGACGTTTTGTCTTCCCGTGTTAGAAAATGGAAAAAAAAAATTAAAAATTGTAGCCGTGCAGAGCTAACACCACAGAATTTCTTGGATGTGATCAGCACAGGGGCCAGAGGGGCTTTACTGCAGCTGAACTTCAGTGGTGGGGAGGGAGAGGAGAAAGTGCTTTGTGTACAACTCCTTCCATGCCAAAATAAGCACACAAAATGAGCAAGAAGGGAAGGTGGGCAAGTTGGTATTCTGATAATTTCTAGTGCAGGTTTTTAAAAGTGGAAAGAATGCAAGCAGCATGAAAATCACAACTCCTTGAGAGTGAGTGTGTGTGTGAGTGTGGAAGGGGGAGGAAATCCAGATTAGGTCACCCCTAATGGTTGATTTAACTGCTACATGATACTTCTACAGTGCACACTGCAATCTGAACTTCTGAAATTCACCTTTTCCCTTTCTTTTTTTTCCCCCCGCTACAATGCAGGTATATGAAGCTTTCTCCTGAAGCAATTCCAGTGCGCATTATGAAGCCAGGATAGCAGTTTTCATTAACTGATACATACTTTCATTACTTCACAAATCACACATTTCTTCAAAGACAGACATGAAGGTGGGAAAAAAAATAGAACAGGGATTGGGTCTCACTAAAGCACAAAAGATACTCTGTGAAAGAGAAGTGCTCTCTTTGTGACTTACAGTCATTTGGATAAAAGTTCACACAGAGGTTCTTAATGATTTAAACTCCAAAACCTGTTACTACAATTGAAGCAGAATGATTTGAAGCATGGTTGTTTCATATAGCTCTCTCTTTGTGTAAGAAAACTTTGAACTTAGCAGAATACATAAGAGAAATCATGAGTCAGATGTTGCAAAAATAAAAATATGCATTATTCTAGCATGTATACCTGTGAGAATTTATTTTGCTTTTGACAACCTGACTCATCAGTTTATCACACCATTTTCTATCCTAACTTCAAAAAAAAAATCTTTTCTAAATAAACAGCTGCCTAGGAAAACACAAACCAGCAAATTTGCAACCTAAATATTTTAAGTCAAGTTGCACTCTTAATCACCTCAATTTAGAAGGTTTCACATAATCTTATACCCATTTTACAGCCACAACTGTTCTTCCTACAGGGAAAAAATCTAAATAAGATTTAAAAGATTATATATATATGACAATCTGAGGTCATGCATGTGCAATTTGGAGTTTGACAACCACATGTACACATCTGCTGAGACAAAACAGACAACTCCTGACTTCAGCTGGTTTATCACTTCACAATACAGTTAAAATAATTCATTTTCAGGGAGAGATTTACTTATTTTTAATCCAGAAGTAAAAACCAATACCTGACAGTACTAGAGATTTTTGAGCATAGAGGGGAGGGCAAACAGCTGCCTTACACTTGCTCATGACCACAAGTCCCAGAGTCAGAATTCCCTCAGAATATTTTGGTTCTGTCTTTTCCCTCATTTCTCCAGTTTATACAGGTTTGGGAGATTTGTACAGCACTAGTAGTGAAAACAAAAAATATCAGAGGCGTTCTTTACTACTGCTCACTAACCTCAACTTTGACGTGCCTGGGACTAACAACTTTGTTCACTAGTAAGAGTTGCAATGCTAAACTCATTTTTTCTTAAATACATTCTAATGGCAATTGTATTGAACCAAGGCAGCTTCATGAGCAGCATCCAAATGGTCCTACCTGTGTAGGAGGCCACAAAGTAGCCATTTCTGCAAGGGGAAGAGCAGTGGCCCTGTGATGGGATCCCCAGCTGCTGTGGCAGCCCTTCTTCAGGTGCTCGAGGAGAGCAGGACATAGGAAATACTGTGTTCTGCACTATCACTTTTGCCACCCTCTATTCCTCATGCGTTTCTGGCATAAATTAATGTTGACATTGTCAGCATTCATTTTCAGTATGCTATGTGGGTTTTTTTCTCCCCTCTATCATTTGAAACCCCCTCTAGGGGGGGTTGAGGTGGCTGCGGCAAAGACCCTATGGGAACACAGCTCTCTGAAAGGGCCATGGGGACTGGCAAACCATAGAGCAGCATTAAATCTCTCTGAGGGTGACCTTGGCTTCAATAAGACATCCCAACACTTTGCCCAGGAGCTTAGTGGGCCAAGACTTAAGAAAGAAATCCCAGCAGTTAAATTGGAGAGACTTTATATACTCAAGCTTTGAAGGGTTTCTAATGCCACACCTGGAAATCCTCTATTGGGAAATGACATGACTCTCCATATCTGTCCTGGCTAATTGCAATACTGCAAATATTGTCCTAGTCAATAGATAGTACCCAGCCATCACACTGAAATCATAGGTACATCAGTCCTAATTTTGCATTATTTTACCATTATTTATAGGTTTAAGGAAGATGACTAAGGGCATAATGCCATTTAAAAATAATCTTCCCTTATGTGTTTGGTGGTATAACATAAGAAAGAATTAAGTCAGCTGACTACACTTTTGAACATTTTTAGTCCAAACACAAGAAAATAGTTGCAATTCTTCCACAGATAACACAATATAAATAATGCATTGCTTCTGCAGGTCCTTCTATTAATAAGTAATGATTGTATGGCACCTTCCAAACACCAAATCTAGTTACACATATGAATTAAGTTCAGCTTCAGAAACCACTCTTGAACAAAGTAAATATTTTCTTCACTTACACATGAGAAAAATGAAACAAATTGAGTAAATAAGGTTTTAAACAGTAATAAATGATGTAACATTCTTAGAACCTTTGCAAAGTATCCAGCATCCAAACTGTCTTTACACAAAGTAACAAATACTTGAAAAGGTTGCTAAACAGAAACTTAAAAATTAGCTGGCATCCTTGCTTTAGTCTTTGAAACTTTAAAGAGCTCTGTTCCCAGGCTCAGATTTTTTAAACAAGTGTACTGAGTGGAAAAACAGGACCATTTTAACCAGCTCTTGGGCCCTCCAAACCAAACTATGGCCTCCTCTACTTAAAGTATAGCCTACCAAAATGATGGTCAGGTCAGCTATGTGTGCCCCTGAGCATGCAGAGGAGAGTTTTTCAGGTTCCATATGCTGGTCTTAGTGGTATTCCTATCTTTGTATTAATTTCCTACTGAACATAGATCTATAGCCTCTGTATCTTCCATATGTAACATGAGTCCCACTGGTTTTCATTGAAATTCCCATCTCTCTCTCACACCTGTTGGGGGATACCCCTAACAGCCTAAACTACTCTTTTCTATTTTAATTGATGCCAATATTTCTTTGCTTAGCAGTAACTATGAATCAATCCTGCAAACAAGATTTGATTATAAAACTTCTCTTTGCTCTAAAGCACTTAAAAGGCAAATGCAAAGGGATGAACAAACCCATAGGATAACAGTTCATGGATAGCACTAACCATGTTTGCAAATGCTCAAATAACATGAGGTGGTAGGTATGTAATAATCATAAATAATGACAAGTTGGTGACTGGCAAGGCCACCAACCAACTCCACAAAGACCAGTGAACAATGATAGAAGCCATTACTGCCTGATGAGTATCATCTTGGAACGGATGAACAATTAGAAGATGCAGTTGCATAACCAGCAGATCCTAAGAGGCAGACAGGCTTTACCTTCTGTAAAAGGTTATGAAGTTCTCCTTTATCCAAGTTTTTAACCTCTTCCTTTTTAAAATTACATGAAAAAAAGGTCCACAGCCAGTTCTAGGCAAGAACTCTTTTTGCAACCCTGGCAGTGCTCTCCCAACTCTTCAGCTGCCTATGCCTTGCTTGTGAACAAAGAACATATTTGAATCAAAAATGTCTTCCAAGACCAAGATTTTCATGAATTCCACTACACTCTCAAAGTCTCAGAGGGGAGAGGTATCGAGGAGGAGTGCAATACAACCTACATCTCTGGCTTTCTCAGAATCTTGCCTAAATCTTGGCAAACTTACCAGCCACTTTAAAACAAATTCAACACAAAATGCTTCTAGCTGAAATGCAAGTTTAACATATTAATATTTCTTCAGAAGAACTGTGATATTTGTATTTTTCAGCAGTACTCACTGTATAAAAGTATAGCACACTACCTAGGAAAGGTGATACAGCTGCTAATTTGAATTTAAAAAAAGTTAAAATCACTTAAAGCTGGTGGCCTCAAACTCACACTGATATATAATAGTAGATATCACAGGCCAGAAACACATTGGATCACTCATTAATGTCCACATAACTTTGTTGTTACTAAAATACTGTACGGATGCTTCTTCAGATTTACCAGAGGTTTCATGATTCTTATCTTACCATAACTGCAGTTGGCGTTTCAGTTCCATAATTCACTATACTACCTCTTAACACCCCTTTTCTCTAAGCCTACTTCACAAAAAAACCCCCGCTAAACACCCAAACAAGAAAAACCACTGACTGACCAGTCACTTGAGCCTAGGACTCTTGGATTTACATCTGCAGGTACCTGAAATGCAGAATTTCTCCCCCAAATCTGAGCAAGCAACATTTTACCCAGTACAGATTAAATATAAAAAAAAATAAATTAATATTTTACAACATAAACCACTAAGCAATTTCTGAACTGATGAAAAGAATTTGTTTAGTCAACTGAGGACTGGAACACTTAGCTGAGGTCTATTACAGTTACAAATGTGGAAATTAAAAAGGATAAATATCTCTTCCAATCCTGATCTTTTTGCACCATTTTACATTCTCCATTTAAACATATTAAAATCAATAACTTTACCCCTTTACCCCACCTTAAGAATGGTCAAAGTTAAATCAGAGCGAGCTCCAGAGAACTCCCTCTGTCATTTTGCTTCTGCTTTATAGCTTGCTAGCCACTGGTTAACTGAAGATTTAGGCACAGCCTCATTAGCAAACCTGCCATGGTTAAAGACATCACCATCCTCCTGCAAAAAACACCCCTAAACTGTCAAAAGAGAATGTATTTGGCCTCCTATTTACTTCAGCGTGAAGTCCTGCAGCTTAGTTAAGTAGCGAGGCGACAGCGCTTTAAGCCACAGCTGTCTGCTAAATGAAAGTGTGTCTAAGTTTTTAAACACCTTGTTACATATATGCTGAGAGGCAGAGTCTCTGCTGCACCAGCAAGGTGGCAAATTCCTCAGGGAAATCAATTCTGGTTTCTCAATTAACTAGCTGGTTTTCTGTTGTTAGAACACTAGAGTGGTACTGAGACTGCACTGGACCATGAGAACTGATAAGATCCCAAGGAGCCCATCTACCACCTAGGACTGTGCATTTACCAAACTCCTCTCTCTCCCTCACAGCACCTTACCAGAAACACAGCACAAAGAAGGCAGGCACAGAGGGGCATGTCAGTGGTACTGATGCCAACTATGCCATCTTTGGAATACCTTAACAGCTTAGAGAAGGGTGAGATAGAAGGGCAACTGGGAGACAAGGAAACATGGTGGTGATGAGATTTTACATTTTCAGGGAACAGAAATTACATTAAGGTAAGAGAGAGGAGGAGTATGTGGAGATGAAGCTTCTAGCAGAGTTCATCTGCCTGGTGTTATGAATTTCACAGGGCACTCAGCTATGCTCAACCATGCTGTACATTCTCAGTGATCAGCCCTCACCCACTGGCAGGCAGAAGGGTTTGGGCTGCAGGTCAGCCTCCTGTCACCACTGCCTGCTGAACTTGAAGTCATGTGGCTAGTCCCCCCCCCTTGTAGGAAATATCTCCTTGCACTGGAACTTCCCCATCAGACTGTACAATGCAGAGGAGAAGGCTGTTTGTCTTTTGAGATACTAGGATTAAAGTCTAGTTTTCTCAACCCCTGCTAACACTATTTGATGCAAATACTGTTTCTACTCCCTACTTTACAGCAACTCTAAGGCCACCCAGTGCTTTCAAGTCTGTAATTTACAGTGAGATGCAAGTTATTTGTCCACAAGAAATAGACTAATAATAGTGAAAAACCACACAGAGTAGCACAAAAAATCATGAGTAGGAAGAAAGGAAAAGAAGTAATACCTGGAGGAAAGCAGCTTGCATTTCCACACAAAAAAGCTGATGATTGCATCCTCAACAACAAAGCTGAGTGCACCCTCAACAAGCTCGCAGATAACCAAACTGGAAGGAGTGGCTGATAGACCAGATGGTCGTGCCATCTTTCAGAAGTACTACCAGGCTGGAGAAGTGGGTAGAGAGAAATGTCAGGAAGTTTAAAAGGGGAAACACAAAGTCTTGCATGTAGGGAGGAATAGCTGTGGGCACCAGCATATCCTAGGCATCTACCAGCTGGAATGCAGCTTTGCCAAGGAGGACCTTAGGATCCTGGTAAACAACAAGGTGACCACAAGGCATCAATGCACCCTTGCAGCCAAGAAGGCCACCAGCAGGAACACTGTTGGCAGCAGGTCAAGAGAGGTGATCCTGCACCTCCACTGAGCACTGGTGAGGCTGCATCTGGAGTGCTCTGTCTCATTCAGGGCTCCCTGGTACAAGAAAGATCTGGACTTACTGGAGTGAGTCCAGGGCCACAAAGATGATTAAGCGACAGGGGCAGCTGCCATATGAGGGGAGTTTGAAAGAGCTGAGACTGTCTAGTCTGGAGAAGGGAAGGCTCAGGGGGACCTTACCCATTTGTATAAACCTCTGATGGGTGGGAATGAAGTTGAAGGAGTCAGAATCTTCTCACCAGTGACCATTGCCAGGACAAGAAGCAATGGGTACAAATTAAAAAAAAAAAAAAAAAAGCCCAAACCAAAAACTACCCCAAAAAAAAACCAGACAACATCAAAATTCCATTTGAACACAAGAAAATAATGTGGGTTTTTTTTTTACCATTATGATGGTCAAACACTGACACAGGCTACTCAGAGACGTCGTCTGAAGAATGTGCTCTAGTTTACCCTGTTTGAGCAGTGAGGCTGGACTAGATGATCTCCAAAAAATGGTCCCAATCTAAATGGTCCTGTGAAAGTGTTGTAACATGAGCATTTACTGTTTCCTTAACATGGTATTCACATCTGGTTTTATGGGAGTAGTTCACAGAATACAAATATTCCACTAGGCTTTTTTAGCTACTATGACTCTTCACCAAAAGCACCTTTATGATAGCCAGAACTCTTTAATGTCCAAATACTTATTCTTAAAATGCCTACTCGTTTATGAGCTACTTAGCAGAAAACACTCACTAATCATTCCAAAACCACAATTGGTGTTTTACTCCCTCACTCTTCTTCCCTCAATATGGTTCCTACCCTGAAGACTGTACAAACTAAATGAAGCTGTAACTGCCGAGCAGGTAAAAGAGTGACTGTATTTTTAATACCTCTATAATACAAGCACTGGAAGTTTGCTGCCTTTTTTTCTTAGCCATTTGCAAAGCATCATTACCTCCACCTTTCAGCTGGGGACATGCACTCTGCCTGTGGTGGTTCACCAACAAAGCTAGATGTAGAATTTTAAGGCTGCTGTTGCCAGCAAACCATTATCATCAACACATAGCTGGCATATAGGTGCTGTGGCCACAGGATTTAATTGCTTTCCTTGCTAACCTGCAGCCATACGTCCTTAGTGCAATTCTCCCCTTTTACCAATAAGCATACAGGCTTACTCACATAACCCCTTGTAAATGTTGGCTGCTTGCACTAAAGGTGACCAGGTCACAGAATTAAGATTCCTGAGGACTAACAATTTGACTTCTTAGTACTCCTGTTCTCACTTAGATTTTGAGATGGATACAGACACTGCTGTACCCCGAGAAGCCCCATCTGATTTCACCCAAGACCTAAGGGGCTCAAGGCTGCACAGAGGTCATGGTGGCTCTCGGCAGAGAGTAGCGTGCTCTTGCCTGCAGATGGAGTTGCGGTCCCATAGAACACCCTCTCACGCACCTCTTTCCCTCCCAACTCGAGCAACAAACAAGATGAAGGCGTTGTGGGGCAGGGGGTTTGTCCCTCTGTGTGCTTCCCTCCTCGAAAAGCAACTGTATGAATGCAGAATTGGGGGTTTGAAAATGATAAAACAGACCAGAAAGCATTCGAGTGAATCTGTCTATCTCTTTGTACATGTCCTTCCTCAACAGAAAGTTTTCACATTTTTTTGGATTAAAGAAAAAGGGGAAGACAGATTACATTTCTTAAAGGGAGGAGTACTTTTTCCGTATTTCCTACACTGAGGTGATTTTGCATGAGCCAGATCAATGGAAGCTGGTAGGAGCCTGAACAGAAGTATTCCCTGCCTTGCCAGAGAAGGTATGGATCTCCTGCTTAGTCTTGGGAAGGTCATCAAGCAGGGGATAAAAGGGAAGAATCAAGGTGAATGATTGTTAAAGAAAAGGTCCAGCAAGGATACAGACTCGTTCAAGATTTAAGATGCTTTTGTTCAGTGTTCTTGGAAATCTTTATTATGTTTTGGAAGTTTTAGTCATTCCAGCACAGTGAATGGCAACTAATAAGAAAACAAGTAAGCCTTCCTGGTCTCAATAACCACTTAGTTAGGTGGCCTCTACCCCAAGGTGTCAGGAACAATGTCCATCAGAAACAAAACATTTTGGTTGCCTCATGGACACTACAAGAGCTGTATCATGTAAATTCAGGAGGGAGGTACTGTGATGCTTTCATTTACATGAAAAAAAGAAAAATCAGTGCTTTTTAAATCATCATCTAAATAGCAAAACAATTGGGAAGAGGGCCAAAAAGGTACTCAAGTGCAGCTTTCCAAGACAAAACACACTGGAGAAGGTACCATGATGGAACAGAGATCAGGAAGAAATAGTGTGGAATGTCTTTCTCAGCTTCTAGTGTAAAAAAAAAAAAAAAGAAAGTCTGCAGAGTGGAAAAGAGTAATGCAGAAAATATGACAGAAACTCTCCTATTCAGGGTTTGTCAGGTTTCTATGATTCATACAACCCTCCAGTCCCAACAGCTGTGATACCATGTCAGACATAATTACTTCTGCTGCCCAACTGGGTATGCTAATCAAGGAAGCTGGGTCAAGTCTGACCCCCCACCTACTTCCCTTCCTTCTATAGCTTTTAACCAACTTATTAAAAATGTTGAGAGCTCAAAACGCTCTTCACTGGAGATGATAAAAGTATGAAGACTATCATCCTCCACTACTGATGTTGTTGGAGATCTTCAGAACACAATCTTTTACCAAAGGTCCTGTTTTATGCTCTCAGTAAGTACCTCTAGGTTACTATAAAAGAATAAAGTCCTACAGGTGACCTGCAGCTAGATATTCCAGGTTTCAAAATACAAAATAAGAAAAGAAAAATAATACTAAAATATCACCCAAACTTCATGCAAATTCCCCCAAAAGATGCTAAGAAGATAAAGACATTTTAGGTTACAAGGAAAGTCTGAAGACTTCTGGCTTGACAGCACAAATGTTTTAGCTGACTGAAATTGTCACTCCATCGTGTAATATCTAACTCATGAACCTTTTAAGCTTAGGGCCCCTCTCTCTTCCCCAGGTTACAGCTGAACTTTTGCCTTATCCAAATTTTTGCATATCTCTGTTTCTCCCATTTTATCTTTAAAACTGAGACACATCCTTCCCTTCATTCTGCCCCAGAACACTCTTCTAACCTACATGAACACAAACTTTATATTTTTCCTCTGACTGACCATCCTATCTAATTCAAAGCTTCTGTTTTGATTTCCTATTGAAAAAAAAATCAACCATTGTTACCAAACTCTTTCCCACCTCCACCTTTGCTGTGCCTTCAACAACTTCCTGCAGTATGAAGATTGCTGTGTCCAGTGTCTTTCAAAATGGGTTGACTATACTTTTCAAACTGACCTTCTCTGCCAAATTGCTCATCTCCAGGCCCTGTGAAAGCCCCCCATTGCCTCAGTGACACTGTCCCCAGTGAGGCTTCCTGTACTACTGAGTGTCTTACTCATTCAGCTGCTCCTCGTACAATGGAGCCTCAGGTTATTACTGGCACAGTAAAGCCAGTGTATAGACAAAGTGGTAATGTGATTTTGCCACAGAGTTAGGAAAGAAAAAAATTATGTTAAAGAAACCTCAAGGGCCTCTAAATATCTGTCCTAAGGGACTGTACCTGCTCAGACCCCAGGCTGGGGTACCTGTGCTAGCAGACACTTGGAAGGAAGGTGCTTTCACGGCCCACATCCAAAAGCCAGGCAACTCTTCATGCCTTGCTCAGCAGCCCTTTAAGAATGGAAACACCCTAATGCCTGTACTCAAAAACCTATTCACAAAAGGGAGAAAGTCTACTGAGGGAAAAGGCTGTGCCAATACTCAGAGGATGGCAAAGTCACCAATGTAAAAGATTAGGTTACAGGTCAATACTTGTTTCCTGGTGATAAGGTTAAAAATACCGAAGATAAGAGTGACTTATTTATGGGTGCAGGAATTAAAAATCCTGCACAAATTCAGTAATTTGTGCATCTTTCTAAGCAAGGACAAGCTTGCCATTGCATCAGCCCAAGACATGGCTGTGGGCAGAAACCCATCACACCTCCGTGATGAGCGTGAACAGAAGGAAACTGGCTCATAGCTTTCCTTGCTTCTGCCATTTATCTCTGATTCTTGCAGAGTGACTCTTAACATGGTTTTGATGATGGTCAAAGAAAATGCCTAAGTAGTGTCAGGTTTTGAGTAAATTAACATAAGAATTAGGGGGAAATTCCCCAACAAACAACAACAAACCAGAAGATTTCATCAATACCATCTTAAAACTAATCCAAGCTGGTTGATAGCATATTTGCATGGCTCAGTTTGTGCCTCACCACGTGCTCAAAGATGTTCTGATTAGCATCCAACTTTCCCCCTTTGCTTAATTAAAACTACAACATGAGTAGCAATGTTTTAAAGAAAGTGACACAGAAGAACAGCCTGTCCACCTGCACTTTTAAAGTCCCCTCACATACTCTTCTAGGTTGTTGGCAAGCCAAAGCTGTTGTCTGTCCCTTGATGCCTCCCCACTTCACAAGCTTCCCCAGTCCAATATTGTGTAAGATCTGCTACTTGAGCAGTAGCTTTCACTTGGGCCATTTTCATGTGGGTTTAGCTCGTTACTAATGCAGAAGATGTAAATTAACAGAGAAGATGTGAATGAGACTCTGGAGAAGTTATGAATGTCACCCATTAATCTCAAACCAGTCAAATGTGTAAATGCTACTGCTGTTAACCATTCAGCTGCCAAAACAAGTTTTCTTGTACTGCAATTTCTATCTGAGACCTTTCTTCACAAGGTATTCATCAATGTTGTTACCCAGCAGGAAATCACAGAGAATAACTGCTGCAAAAATGGACACACTCCACAGCAGGATCAGAGAAAGTTAGACACTAAAATTAGATAAGTCCACGTGGTAAGCTACTGTGGTTTAATAAGTTGCTGCCCATCAGCTGAGCTTCCCTAACTGCTGTTGTACACCCTCTTCAACTGTTGTTACGGCAAGTACAATATGTTAGTCTAAAATACCTTTCCTTCACTTCAAATGTACCACAGAGGAGAAAAACATGCAGTCAGCTACCTCATTATGCCATTGTAACTCAATAGTCTGTGATAGTAACATTCTAAACCAATGGATTTCAAAGTTCCGAATTGGAGACCACATACTGGAAATAAAAGTCACTCTGCCAACTCATCCTGGATTTGGGAGCCAAGTTTTCAGTTGTTACTACTACCTTTTTCAGTTCTACCATTTTTATTATCTTTTTGATGGCCATTTACCGAGCGTCTAGAAAACTGGTACTTGTAACCACTGAAAACAGAGAATGATTTCCTCATGTCCTTACCTTCTCCTTGTTCATTTGATTTAAGTTGCCCATAGTAGTAACATTGCTGATGCAGTCACATTTGAATGCGAGAGAAAGCAACACACAATGCACAAATACATAAAAAAATGGTTTTAAAATATTGATCTGTTCATATCCTCACCTTAGGGCAGAACTCAGAATTGTGTTAGGCTACTGAGGTCCCCACAGAGCTCATGACCGTAGGTGCCTCAGAACCATATCTGTGACCAACCCACACACTGAGAAGCTGCCTAGGGCTAGTATAAACCGGTATTACTCTTACTAGTTGGTTATGCATTTTCCTCAACAAGTTTCCCCATCTGACATAGCCAAATATCAGGTATATGCACATCTTCCTTCAAGAAAGAAATTGAACTTAGCTTACTTGTATTCCTGGAGCTCACTAACCAGTGGTCTGCAGACTGTGTGTCATCAACCTTCTTTTAGCTTCTTCCCTCCTCCTCTGCTCCAGAAGAAAACAGTGGTGACCAATGCCTATACTAAGCAGCCCAAATGCTCATGACCATCTCCAGCAACAGAGGCTGATGGACACGTTCTTGATTCAGATTAAACTACACTTGCTGGTCAAACTGTATGTTATGGTTTAGTCTCAGTTTGAATCTGGAGAACTTTTAACAATTAAAGATAAGTTTAGGTGCTTTCAGAGCTAAGCAGCACCTGAGGCTTTTTAACCCCTAACTGCAGTCCTAGATACAGGTGGCAAAGGGGGAGGGGGGAGAGGAGCCTGGGCAGGTTTGAGGTTTGGCTTTTTTTTTTTTTTTTTTCTTTTGAACAATAACCTCTGAACACCGTTGGGGTAAACAGAAGTGTGGTGCAACTCCTTCCATTTTCCCCACCACCACTTTCAACAGTTCAGTTTATTTTTATAGAAGAGAAATAGTAATAACCCCTCCTGTGTGTTTGATGGAAACATCCTGTAAAGGTATAGGACAAACGTTAAGGAGCTAAAATAATGGGATTTTACAATTTGTCTTCAGCTACCTTCCTGTCAAGTCTGCATCTTCATTTCAGGGAAGTTCTCCTGGTGACCAGATTCTCTGTCTCTCCATGCATAAGAGTTTTCTACTGAAGGAAAGCAGGCTGGCCTGAAGACAATGCAAACCAGGGGTCGTTCCAACACAGACCCAGGTGGCAGCCAGGCTGCCTATCCAATGACCAAGACTTACAGGTGCAGCTGATTAAAGTATTATTTCCACCACCACTACCACCTCCCCACCCGCCCCCTCCCACTTCCCCTGCTTCAGAAGTAGGGGCTAGGGAAAAAGGTGGATCAAATCTTGATGTTGAAATCCTACAAATATGTTTCTGTTCTGCTTTAGAGCATGGGCCCACTAGCCAGTACAATATAACTTTGTTTGGGGTATTCAGCTGGTTAGCTAAGTCAACACTGCTAGAGAAAACTGACTTTTGATAATTCAAAAGTTCTCTGCAGCCTTTTCCCGAACGGTATTTTTTTCCAAGTGAAAAACAGCTACTTCTCAGACTACTTAACAGGCCTAACCTCAAATTTTCTTTTCAATTGTGCTGATGAAGCCACCAGTTCTGTGAACTTGTTTTCTAGGCTTATAGATCTTTCACTGCCTATCACAGCTCCCTAGAGACCAGCTAGACTTGGAACAGAAGAGATCTATTCTGAAAAAAAACCCCAAAAAATTCTCCCCATGAAGTGTCTAGCTATCATGTCAACATGAGAAGAGAATGCTTGTATTTACCACTGACATAATTCCAGGATTTTATAGAAAGACCCTTTACTGCTACAAGTTCTTTTTTCTTTTTTTTTAATTAGCTTTTTCTACTGTACCTGAGTACATATCCACAAATATTTTCTGCAGTTATTTAGTGCACTTAGGTCATCATGCAGTGTCTGAGAGCCCAAAGGGGAAAGAACTCACCATTCATTTGCCTGAATAGCCCTTCCATGCATCCACCCTCATCAGCCAAATCCTACTTTTTAAGTCACAACTTTTCAAAGCAATTAGAAAAGGGATTTATGAACCCTGCTTCTAATGCTAAAAAGCCAAAAAAACCCTATCCAGAAGTAAATAGTTCAGCTCTAAGCAGCAACCCAACTGTCGCACATTTGCCATAATTAGTAATTACAGTGAAATCCTGGTCCCAATTCAATCAGTGACAAAATCCTCACTGATCTGCTCATAGCTGGGGTCTTGCTCATGGAGGCTAATGATTCTAGCTCTCATGCAGAAAGCAAATTGTTCCAAGGTTTGAGCCATTTTACTGCCCCCAGCTGCTCTTTCCATCCCTTTGCCAGAAATCAATTTTCCCATAACAGAGTCAGCAGAATTAATCATACACCTTCACCTTAGCCACCACATTTTGCGAGCCAGGTGTTAAGATCTAGTCAGGCAAACTCAGCTGATCCAGATTAAGTGGCTGCTAGCTCATTTCTGGTGCCCTGGCACCACCCGCCTCCTCCGTCAGTTCTGCATTTTCATTTTCCAGTTCAGATTTGCAATCTTATTGTTGAAAGGAGGTTTTTTTTGTTTGTTTTGATTTTTGGTTTGTTTGGTTAGGTTTTTAATTTAAGAACACAAAACTTGGGTTGATACACTAAGCTTTTGCTGGGGATTGTGCTATGTAGATCGCAGCTTGTACTGAAGGAACACAGGTCAAAGCTTGAGTTTCACTTCACATTTCTCTCCTCTCAAACTAATTCCAGTCAATCTAGCCTACTTTGCTGTTGAGAGAGTTTCAGACATTGTCAGGTTTGGTTGCAAAGCTTTTTTGAAATTAATGGAAGATAACAAGCCTGGGGAGTTTTAAGCAGTAGATAACAAATACAAATTCTGCTAATGTTCACTACGATAGAGAGACAGTCATTTAATGTAAGATAGATTTCTAGGTTACCTGTTGTCAAAAGAGAGAATTAAGCAGTACCAATTGGCAATTGTTCTCATCCTGTGGGAGGTAGGATGAATTTCTCTGGAGAAGCCTTGCTTTCTCCATGGACTACAGCGGGAACTGAAAGACTGGTTCAGCTCAAAACATCACATTCATAGGTTCCTAAATCTAGCTTAAAGGCAAAGTACAACTTATAAAAATCAAATAGAATTCCTTTAACTAAAAGGAATGCCATTTAGCTAAAATGGATGGCATTTAACAAACAGGAGTGCTGTGTCCTAAGCCATCACACAGAATCTGACACAGTCCAGTAACGTGGTGTGGTTTGACATTCAGTGGCAGTACAAGACTGAGCAAATGTAAGCAACTGCCACCCACCTTGTCTATCATTCCTCCTTTTCTGCACCACACTAGCAAAAACGTTTGTGTAGCACAAAGTGAACAAGACTGGACAAGAGATGTTGCTAAAATTAACTCAGGAAAACAAAAACCCAAAGTCACTCATGATTCAGATGGGTTCCCAAAGACCCCACAAACTGCACCTCTAAAGCTGCCTCTGACTGAATGGCCATTAAAGCCATGCCGACTAAGACCACACACTTTGCCTGCAGTCCCTGTTGTACACGATTAAACATTTCACTCTCTTCTCTTTCTCCATGCAGATCCCCTTAAGAAAAGACTAACACACTCCCTGCCTTGCTGACTGTTGATCCTAAATATATTAGGTATCATGAGCTGTTACTGTGTATGTTACTGCATAAGCTCTGTAAGCACGTACACAAGAGCAATACTATCAGAAGCCCACCTGCCAGTCTCTCTTCCCATTCCGAACCTGCCCCTTCCAATTGCTAAGCACACAAGGCAAGTTACATAAAGGTCTGTTTGCTCACCTGCAGTTTATCTGACTTACCTGTTACTAATAACACTCTGGAAGGCCATAGATCAGACTTCTACAAGGAGCATACTAGACCCCACACAATCAGAAGACCAGCACTATGATTTTTCAGGTCTGATGAATCCTAGTAAACATGCATTGAAACAAGAAGTTACTTCAACTAAGAAGTGCAGGAAAGTTGGCAAATATCCTAGACTTGAGCAATTATACATTCATGTAAAATACTGATTTCTAGCCTGGCCTGGAGGTCAGTCCTACTGAGGTTTATGGCTTTTTCAGGTCATTTCTCAGCCTTTCCCCCTCCGTCCCTCACAAGATGCAATTAGGTAACTTGCAGGTTTCTTATTTAGAATAAATCTGTCACAGATTCTTGCTGAAGGAACTCGTTTTAACTGCAGCTATGCTTCCTGCATTGCCAATACCAGCAGGCTGCTTCCACTTCTGACACAGATCAGGCAGCGTAGCCCCACCCATGAGTTCCTAGATTATAAGTGAGATTATAGTATTAAAGGCAAAACAAACAAACAAAGAAACAAAACATTGAACTGAAAAGAACCAATACAAAGTGTTTCACTGGACAAGGACCAGGACACTCAGCTATAGCGACCTCCTCTCAAACCCTGGCAGAAAGTCCCCCCACCAATGTCAGTGCCACATGGTGCCCCAGACATTCTGCACTGATCTATCTCTTGCTGCCTTGTCCTTGTTTGCACAGCCACAGATCTCACCTCCACTATAACCTGTTATGCCACCTCCTGCTTTAGCCGTTCTATAACAAGCTCTCCTACTCAGTCTCGCTCTATGGATGAGTGCAATTTACCTCTTGCATCAGACCCTTACTAAGACAACTTCTGCTCCATCATCCTCCCATGGGGCAGGAGAAAGATCTGGGTCAGCAGTTTCTAAACTGGAAGGTCACACACCAGCTGAGTGACCTTGGAGGAGTAGGAATGTAAAGAGTAGGATGTTCTGCATCCATCATACTGTATCCCCATTAGAGCTTCTGTGAATTCAGTTTGCCACCTGATTAAATGCATTCCTGAAAGTTGCTTTAGCAACCCTCTCTGCAAATTAAAATGATACTTGTCACTAGCAATGAAGCTGAAGATAACAGAAGAGAAAGTGAAGAGGGAAAAAAAAAACCCAGTATTGACAGACTAAAAATACTTTGCCTGTCCTTTTCTCCCTCATTTGTGTTACTGATTGTTTTGTGCTGGATTATTTGGAAAAAAACCTAGAGGAACCTACACACCTCTTCTTGCTCTGATGAACCGAAACAAGTTGGAGGCGTTAATTTCCTGCTATGCAACATTCTTCAAACTTTGGTGTAAAGCATATTTAGAGGAAACTTAAATAAGCTAATCAATACTTTCTACCTCAGTTAAATTACCACAGGCCAAAATATGGTTCTGATTCTCTCTCTCTTTGGAAACCCAATTAAGTGAGGAATCTGGGACCCAATTAGTGAGGAAGTTAAAGGGGGAAAAAATTGAGTTTTTTAAATTACTAGTTTACATTTCCCCCCCTTCTTTACAGTAAAAGTTTAAGAAATAGAACTTGTTTTTTTGCCACACGTTTTGAAACATTTAATTAACATGCTACACAAAACAATGTAAATCAGACTGACTTCATCTGTTTTTCAGTGGCTAAAGTAATGAAAAAAAATGTAATTGTAAAGAAAATGAAGGTTGAGATTAAAGAGGCCTACAGTTAATGACAGGCTGGAGTTCAACTGTCATGTAATCGAATATGTTTGAGAATGGACAATAATTAAAGTCAAGCAAAGGATGAAGCCCAGATTATTATAATGAGATATGATACGTTCTTCAGACTATTTGGAGGTTAATGTTACTTGGTTTCATATGGTTACGGGTAAGTAAGTACTGTACTACTATATAGTAAAAATAATGTAACCGGATACAGTCTGCTTCACTGTGACCCAAGGTTAATGGTAGTTGCTCTTAGTATATTTAAAAGGTTTAAAAGAGATGTAACAACCTCAGCATTACAAATCTAGTGCAATGGCACTAGAAAATGGCACTGAACAGGCTAGAATAATACTGGTGTTCTTGGTTCCATGAAAGCAGCTTCCAGTGTAATGTATGTTGGCTGTTATCTCTATAATTATACTGACTATGTCCATGAATTCTTTCATTCCTGAATGGCACCACCTTTTGAGTAATAGATCATTGGTATGCATCACTCTGATAAGGTATTACACTAATATATCATTAAAGCAACAGATGTATTAGTGTAATACATCACTGGGACAAAGTACTCTGATGATGATGTATTCCTGAAAAGATGGCACCATGCAGAGAAGACGATGCCCAGGAGAAGACTTTTGCTCAGTTTAATAGAATAAAAGGTATGCCTTCCTGGCACAAAAAATGTGATGCTCCCTATAAAGATATGGCACCACTATTAATTCTATTTCCATTTGTACTGGTAATTTGAGGATCATATGGCTTGGAAAAAATTTACTGTGGATGAGGAAAAAACGTAATTCAAAAACATAACCTATCAGACCATGTCACAGCCTTTTGCTATAATATCTGATCTCCTCAGCCCTCCAGGCACCTCATCAGAAACCTCCCTGTGTTGAAAGCCTCAAGATACCTACGCAACTCTGGGGCAATGAGGCTGTGGGAATGATTCGGGGCAGTTGGTAATGATACGGCCTTGCAGAGTTCACCTGAGAATGGGACTCAGCTAGACAAACAGGCAGAGGGAAATCCACTAATACTGGCCTTGGACTTGCTGAGTCCCTGTTTCTGAGGGCAGGGGTTATGCCACAGCCCCCATGCCAGCCAGCACAGGAATTGTACTCACATAGAGAGCCACACACAGCTCGAGGCATAGGCTGGCCAGTTCTGTTCCTCTCTGGATTGCAGAAGACCCAGCTTATGTCACTTAACAGGAAAGTCCAGGGATATGTTCCCTGGCCTGTGCTATTTCCAAGGAATTTCATATATTTAATTACAAAAGGTGCATGCTGATGTAAAGGGGAGGGCTGTGAACAATTAGTCCTCTGAAGCAGTCATACTTTGTGTTTTGTCCATTCTCAGTCCATAGAATTTCACACACAAATTACAATTCAAATGATGAATTAATCTGAAAATTTTTTAAAATAACTGTTGAAACACAAAGATTACAATACCTTCCCTCATGCAGAGCTGTGCTGTATTCCTTAGACCTTGTAAAGCAAGGGAGTTTTCACATTCAGGAGTGACCAAGTTAGGTCCTAAATGAAATCAATTTGAGATGTAATAGGAACTATATTGTCCAGTTTCAAAATGACTCTGAACAACTGCAGTACTAAGGGGTAAGAACAGGATAACTATGGAGAAAGAAATAGGAAGAGAAAAATAAGCAGAGAATAAAAATAAAAGCAGTGGAAAGAAAAGAAACTAAAGAGCTCAGAAAAGAGTTGGAGTTGCAAGGATAGAAGAAAAAGGGGCAAAATTTCCCCCCTCTCCCTAATTTACAGTGTTGATTTCAGTATTCAAAAGTTATAGATGCACATACACACGCACTTTTCATTGTATAATAGAAACAAATGGGCCCACAGGACCTGATTTTACCATCTTATTTTGGCGAGGACACTAATGCTTATACAAAGAAGGTATAATGATTTACCAGATTAATATAAAGTTTTGCGGGGTCAAAATTATTACAGAAGGGGTGAGGGAGATGAGAATCAAAATCATACAGTTTTGGATGAAAAAATAGCCTAACCAGATCTCTCTCTCTTTGTCTCTTAAGACTGATGGGATGGTATGTCAGCACTTTCACAACCAGACCTATGTGCTCTAGTCAGGGGAAAGTGGGTGATGTAAAATAATTAAGGTGTGGTCTTTACGTAATTTAGCATTAAAGTCAATTATTATCTAAATTTTTTTCTTTACGAAATGCTCTCCAGCATTTTTCTATTATTTTATTAGAAATATTTCCATAATTGCTGGATAGCAAAGATACAGACTTGTTTTTTTCTTTTTTTAACATTTTTAAAATTCTTTTTTAGTCTTTAACAAGTGCATTTATTTCTCACATACAAAATACAGCACCAAATTCTCACTCCCTGTCAATGAAATTTTCTCAACAGACCTATGTTGATTTATAGTAGCTGAAAATCTTTTTCACAGTGTTGCATTTGATTGGTATCAGACACAGGGAAAAGATGAAGTCATTATTTCAGGATGCTAGCACGTAGGAACCACAAAGAAGGATAAGCACAGTGATCCTTATTAGGCCCTGAGAAAACCAAATTTACAAAACTACTTCTTGTCACATAAGCCTCAAGGTCTAGGATTTTGTTTTGGTTTGTAACCCACTTTCACAAATGACAACTCAGTGCCTTGTAAGTTTGAGCTGAATAGATGCACCATGGAGGGTGATCCTATATAATATTTGTAGTCTCCTCTTTGCTTTTCTTAACAGATGAGCATCTGCCAAAAAAATCTCAAGCCCCAAAGTCAGCTGTGCACTGTATAATTATTCAGCTCTACAAAAGAAATATGACTACATTGGTCAGCCACCATGCAGATTGGCTCTTACTTTGCAGAAAGAACCTAGAAATAAGGAACTTCCAAGATGGTATCTTTTTTGCAGTAGTTATCAACCTGAGGTCTGCAAACCTCAGAGAGAACTCTAAAGGATGTGCAGAAGCAAACTCAAAGAAGTAAATTTATTCTAAGTAGGTTAAAAGTAGGTTTGCCATACACCTACACTGGAAATCAAAAAGGATTAAAAAGCACTGATTTATGTGAGATACAGCTTTACATTCTTACATCCATCCTAAATATTTGCCTTAGCAGTTTTTTCCATGGCTTACTTGCCTTCTATCCAATACCCTATAGTTTTCTGTTTCAGCTGGAAACTGAGTCCATGCTTTAAAGTTTTTTTTCTGACATGGAAACAAATTATGCAGAAAGTCTCTGTAGAACCTGTCACAATTCTTTCCTTGAATTCCAGGATGGCCAAGAATGCCTCCAATAAAAGGCCATTTAAACATAAAAAGCATTCTCTGGGGTAAGTCCAATGATCCAGTCAGCCTGGTATTGTGTTTCTGACAGCAGGGAGAAGAATGAGGAGGAGTGGGTGTTCTGGCAACTGCTTCCATTTTTTCCATCTCTGGAGCTCTACAAGGAGTAGTAGGTACACCTGGGTGCTTTTCTCTGTGTTTCCCTCCACTTCTCTACCTCTACTTTATTAATAACCTGACCTTTGCACCTCTTCCCTCTTTTTCAGCTGTTGGACCTGGAGTTGTTTTTGCCTTTTTTTTACTTAGATCTTTCTCCCTCGGAACTTTTGGAGGGGAAGGGAGGGAGGACTGGGCTCGCTAATGCCTGGTCCACAAGAGAAAAGCCAGAGGGATAACAACAAAAGGAAAAACTATTTCAGGTGAGCATGTGAATTTGGCAACTATTGGCAATAAATTCCTCTTCCACTGCTCCAGCACCCACTGCTGTAGAGATTTTAGAGGTTACCTTCCTGCACAATCATCCTAGTATCTTTTTGTGCACATCCTGCCCATGAAGTCATCTAATTCCTTTCTCAGTTTTCTGATACTAGGAAAGTTTACCTAATCCATCACATCTCCAATTTTGTAAACCTTTATCACATCTCCCCTCACCCTTCTCTCCAACTTGAAGTATCTCAGCTTTTTTGTCTCTCCTCAGAAGGCTGTTTCTCCATCACCACAAGTTTGGGGGGGTTTTTTATGGACTACATCATTTTCACATTCAGCCATACAGAATATTTTTGGACTGCTTTGTTATCTTTTTGAATTGTGGCAAAATTTTTACCTAGGCTTCTAACACAACTTTTAACAGCCTTTAGTTTTCTTACTTTTCAGACTGTTCCTCACAAGTTTTCTTTTTCTTCTGAAAGTATGCCTTATTTTTATATAGTTCCCTGCCCTTAAACTGAAAATCAATGCACTGAATTTATTTAGCTTGCTCTCTGTCATGATAGTTTTAAGTCTGATTATATTGTGACTGCAGCAATCCCACTATTAGTTCCTGAATTAAGTGTTGTATACATCCAGATCCAAATCTAGAATGGAGCCTTTTCATTGCCTTCTGCTCTATTGTTTTAAATTCAGCTTCCTGTAACTTGAATAAATGTTAAATGATTGAGCTGAAATTTTCTATGTCAGATGACCGCCTTGTTCAGCTCTTTCTGACAATGAGACCTGAAAAATTGCATCACAAAATAAATTTTAGACTTCTGTTTTGAAATATTCTATACACCCAGGCTCTGGAACAGAAACTTATCTGCAAGGGAGAACTGGAAGAACTTAAGATACCTAAAATCTCAGAAATTCCAATGTGAATGAATACTTGCGCTTAGAGGGCTGAGTGGACAGCTCATATTATGGAGTATGTGGTCACAGTGCAGCCTCAACACCTCTGGCACTCAAAAGGACAATCTTTATAATGGCTACTTTCAGCTTGCTGGACACTGGTAGTTAAGAAGGGTCCTGGACACATCACTGATTTGTAAGAATCCATGCAATAGAGAAATCCATCTAGTTAAAACAGCGCAAAAACTACATCCAAAGAAAGATGGGGAATAGATTGGGAGAAATATGCCTGGGTGTGAAAAACAAGTGAGTGAATTTCAGGAGCAGATGCTGAAAAGAGACACAGAAGACAAACTAGGTCTACCTTGATAAAGAGACTGGGATTAAGATGAGAAGCCTCCACCACGTGTGTGTGTGTGTGTTACAGTTCAGCAGAAAGAACAGGAAAGGAGGCCATGAATGGAGAAGTGACAAGATTGGAACAAGGCCAATGTGCAGAGCGTGAGACATGCAGGGGCTGAAGTTTGTTAAAGACAGGCCAGAGTACCTGTGTGTCCTTTGGAAAGCTGCTGGCCACTGCCCAGAAGTGAACTCGGGTTTCCACTGACATATCGGTGTTCCTTTGCTGCGTCCCACTGCAAAAATTAACAATCACAACATTGAAGATAAGACATGCATTCCCAAAGGACTGAGATAAGGAGCAGCATTGCTCTGGCACTTCCTAAATCCTGAAGGCTTCATTCCATAATGGAGTAAAAGTTTTAAGGAACAGTTAGGCTTCCTGCCAAAGTGGCAGCATAACTATTTGACTTAAAGAAGTCTCTGTAATTACACAGTGTTTGCAATTTGGTTTGGTTTTTCCCCCCTACATGTCTTGAGCTAGCTGTTTTCTCCATGTTCACCTTCATTTACTTATCTTTAATTATTAATATAATTTTAAAATTAAACTATATTATAAGTTGCCACCTTTTTTTCTTCTTTCTTTGGCATGATAAGTGAATACCTGTGTGGATATGACATTTTTACTGAGATCTTGAGTAATCTGTTGGAGGGTTTTTTCTTTTACTTTTCATTTTATTTTTGTATTAGAAATAAATTAAAGTGAGAAATCTCCAGAGGTTAGTTACATAGTTTTGAGGATTCATATGCACGCACATACTACACTTTGTAAGTTCTGCCATAAATTCAGTGCATTCTAAAGATTCAGTGATGTAAATTTTACTGATGTGTATAAATTTGAGGCAATGCACATTAAAATGGGATGTCTCCTTGGTGAAGACTTCAGAGAAATAAAGCAGCAGAATGGTTCCTTGACCTTTTTTCTTATTTAAAGATTAAATAGGAACTATATTGCTCTTTTGAAAGCCTTTCTGCATCTTTCCTAGTGGCATAAGAGGTCAGTACAATCACCAGAACCATGACATCCTTTCTTCTGTTATGAAAAATCCTTAATAATATCTATAGTTAATAAAATCTAATTGCATAATTCAACCGTAATCTCAGTCATAGTACTTGTCAGTGTGTCAAGCACATCTTTGATAATATGTGCTTCTGTGACATAAGCCCCCCAACCCTATTCAGCTTCCTCATGAGTAAGAATGTAGACTTTTAAATATTCAGGAATTGTAGCTTCTTGTCTAAACCCAACCAAATCTGGCACACTGTAATAAAGTGAAAGGTCATTTCTCAGTTGCTGCTTCTCTGAAGGTGACATTTCTTTGGTTGAGCTTTCTGACACTGTGTAATTCCTTTTTCTGTTTATTTTACCACTCTGGTACCTCATTAGCCATTGCAGAAATGGGATTTCTTTGACTGTGGTTTGCACAGAGGACAGAACATATCAATATGCACTTAAAGAGTGTTAAAATGCAGACTATGTAAAAGCCAGTGTTTAGGGACAACCTGTAAATGTAACTAAATGAACCAGCAGACCATAGCAGCTTCAAAGCACTGAAAATATCAGAACAGAATCAATACTGTGACACAGGATTGTTAGGAGGTTGCTTTCATTCTTCTGCAAGGAACACAGTTGATTTCATTAATCTAAATTCTTCTTAATAGAAAGATACTAAATCTCTCCTCAACCATACCTAGGACAGCCATTTCCACGTTCCCCAACAACCTCTTCTAGTTCTCCAGAAATAAAGTGGGGCCAGAGTCCAGCTGTACTTGCCAGGCCTGGTCACAACTGCCTCACTCTCCTGTGGATTCGTAAGAACAAAAACGAGGTAATTAGATTTTGCTGGCTAGAGATAACTTTGGGGTACCAGCACAAAAATTCCATGGCATGAGTGTTCCCATCATGCCCTGCAAGGTGAACTCCTGGTGCCTCCTCTGCCTGCTTGAGTTGAGAGCCAGAAGGTGGGTGTCTGACACCACAAAATCCTTGCCCTAACATCCAACATTCTACTTGGTTTTCCCTGGTACAACCCTCAGATAGAGTCAGCTACATTTCACCTAAACCTACACTTTAGACTGGACTTCTTTTTTCTTCTTCATTGCAAAGTCTGAGCCCTGTTTTCCTTAAAACATCCTTTCTTAGTTATTTTTAAAGTTATTAAGTCTCCCTTCAGCCATTTTTTTTCTAGCCAGACCACATCAAAATTGCTTAGTCTCTTTTCATAGGCCTAGTTTTTCAACTTTTTGGAATTTTTGTTGCTGTCAACTGAACTCTTTCCAACATTCTGTAGTAATTTTCAAACTTGGCTCCCACAGCTGAACTAAACCTTGCAAATGAGGCTTGCACAGGACTGTCAAATAGAATAATTACCCTCCTTGTCTCTGCATCTATTTCATTATCAAAACTTGTACAATACTAAGATTTTAATGACAGTGTCTTCTTCTTAAGTCATGGTTGGACTGTGCCTCGTGTGCAGCATACAAGTTGCTTAGCTTGCCTTTGCTTAGGTAACATTTTAAAAGCTGAAGAGGTAGCAGCAATACTTCCCTGTGAAAAACAATAATTCAAAGTATGGGAAAAGTGGGCCAGAATTAGATGTCACCGCCTGCTTCAGCAATGTCAAGGAGTGAAGCTGGTCAAGGAACACACAGATCTGGGGGGGACCAGTGCCCAGAGGAATCTCTCAGCCTTCTGCAGGAAAAGGCATAGGTCTTACACTAGGGGGTGTTGATTTATAAAAAATACTTTTTGGATTTAGTGTCTAATTTCATTTAATTTTATCCTACATTTTTTGTCTCAGTTTCTTTCCAAGACATGTCAAGTAGTAACAAAACAATTATATCTTTAGCTCTTTTCTTCAAGGATTTTCTTTTCTTCTAATTTTACTCTCATCTGCTGTCCCCCGTTAAGCCTCCCTCATGTCTAACACTTAATATCTACATTAATTTCACCTCCTAAAAAAGTGCAAGGTCACAAGTAGTCTTCAGTGAAAAACACTGAACAGGGAAGGAAAGCGTAGTGGATGGGGGTGAATAAAAATCACTATCATTTCCCTTAATTTTTCTGTAAAATGAAAACTTTCTTTTACATTTCAAAACTGAGCAAGAGGGATCACTGAAAAAAATGTTACACTTTCTTTTACTTGCACTTACTTTTATTCAGAAAAGCAGACCCTTTATAATTCTCCAGTGGGGAGAAAAATCTAAAAAAACAAGCAAGACATAGAACCACGAGGTTAAAAAAATCTCTCATGCTTTCATTAGAGAGAAACTCAAATCACAAATTTTAAAACTAGACATTAATAACCTGTAATTTTTTTTTTTCATTTTTCAAGTCACATTAAAGAGAAAATGGAAGGTTTTCATAATGCACACCAAAATTTCACGTGGAAATATAGAGCAACCACCTGCAGCCTTTTGTTATTTCACAGAATAGCTTCCAGTGAAATGGAAGTACTGAAGAATGACTGGAGATTTAGCTAACACAACTGCTACATTGCAGGTCAAAGCTGAAGACTACTGTATATCGCTGCCTTTAAAATAAAACAGGAGCCTGTAAATATGCAATGTAATTAGGAGGCTCAGCTCTCCCTATCTTGACTTCCATGACCCGTCTATTGTTGCAGACACCAGTGGAATGCTCAAACAAGACATGCCACTTGAGAGCCTCTCCTATTGCTTTTTGTGCTTGGCAATAAGTAAAGGTTAATTGTGATCCTTTGGATTTCCCAAGAGAGACCAAAGAAACATAGAGAGGTTCAGGTGTCTCTAAACACAGTGACATTTGGAAACCTGTGCCAAAGGTGGTTATTTTGCTGGCCTCCCCCTTTGTGTCCTGTCGTTCTCAGCACTGTCCTTCTGACAACATCCCCTGAAGTATCCATAAAATTATTTCACAGGACTACGGAGTGTCACAAAGGCTAATTGACTTGCGCTGCTGCAATGATCCATGGCTGTATACATACAGACGGCATGGTTTCCAGCCAAATGTATACATGCATCTGCAAGTGGAAACTGGGATTTGAATTCATAACCTTTAGCTCCCAAAATTCAGGTCTTTATCCAGAGAGTTAAAAGAGCAGCTGTAGTCACCTAAAAATACTGCTATTCATGAGGATGTTTACCCTGTTGAGGCAAAGAGTAGCAGAGCGTGTTCACTTTGGCCAAAGTGACATATTTCCCAGGGAAATCTACTTCTGGAAAAATGCCACGGTTCCTTTATGGTATTTTGGGTATCTGTGCTTGGCCACTACTGAACAGCACACATTGGAGTCAGACTGAACTGTCTCAGGAACTTCTGCTTCTGTGCCTCAGTTCCTGGTCTTCTCCTTGCACATCCTATTCCTTCTTTCCCCCATGTTTTGTCTGGCTTGTCTGCTAGACAGAAATACAGTTTACAAGTGTATTAAAGCTGCTTAAATTTAAGTACAAGGTGCACTACTCACAGTACCATTACCAATACTTAGTTAATAAAGTGAACATGTTCATAATTGTTGTAATGAATCAGGCCTTAGTACAACTCATTTCTAAGCTCTCTAGCCCATGTAATACTCAGTCCAAGGAGATCCTTTAGGATTTAAGTAAGTATTTAGAAGGATTTTCAATGCTTATACTTATTAATTATATAATTAGGGATGTGGAGGATGTGTTTGCAAAAACTTTCTGAAGGATTATGTTAACACACTCCCTATTGAGGCAAGATAGCCTCACCTGTCACATCACCTGAATTAGGAAACCCCTGTAGTTACAGAAGCAACACTGACTACCTTCATTAACTTTCTCAGAATCCAGAATAGCTATTTGTACAGGGCAAAAAATATGCACGAAGCATTTCAAGCATCCTTTAAAGAACTATTGAAAGCATTTACTCTGGTTTTAGCCCATCTACTTTATGGTTTGGAGGAAAACAGGATTACTGTAGAAAAACCTGACAGGACTAATTGGCTGAGGTCCAAGGATCCAGGTCTCCATCCCAGGAGCAAACAAGAGGCAACCTGCTTATATATTCACTCATTTTTACCTCTGTGCACAGCCCAGGAATCACACTTGGAAACAAGATGTCCCCATTTGTTCGCATGGAGGCACAGAGATGCCTGCTTTCAGTGACCTGAATGACATCAGTTGTGGTGACATGACACAAGGTAAAACAAAATCCTACAGCCAGCGCAAGACAGGTGGTGCCATTTTTTTCATGATGCCCTCAATAGGGTAGTTAGGGACTCAGAGGGAAAGAAAAGGATTTAATGTGTCTTTCTGATGTGGAATACTGCATAGGCAAACCAGAAGACAGGTTATGACACTGCAACATGACACAGAGATGTCAGAAATGAAACATGAATCCATATCTTACTAACACTGCTGATACAGCCAGAGCTGTGCAAGACTGGTGCTGAACAAAAGCAAGATAGAAGAAAATGAGAAAGGTAATAATCAGCATACAGACCTGCCCCAAATAATCACATCTTTTAAATATTAAAAATGGATTGTATACTGATTTTTATATTTTGCAAACACAGAACAGCTACTCTCTTTTTAAAATCATTCAAGGACATGAGTCAGATGCCTTCAGTGTTGTTATTCCTTTTTTTAATAAAAATGCCATGGTGTGAAATGCACATATCTTAGTTTTGCTTTCTCATAGTATAAGTGCAGAATAACAATCATTAAATCAAATTTTGCTTACTAGCTTTTATTGCCTTTCACATCTAAATAACCCAAAGCATTTTATACATCAGAAGGGTCAGTAAGACCAGGCACTCGGCAACTGTCAGTGTGAAGCTGCCTGTAGTGACATCAACCTGCTCAGGACAGGAAGCCAAATGATACTGAAATTTATGAAGATAGAATTTAATTACCTAAAAAGGTTTGGGAAAGGGTAGGACTGCTACTCTTACAAAGAACCTTATCTGCACAAAATGGCACCTTGAGCAGCATAACCAGTTTTCAGAGCTAAGTCTGCCAGGCACTTGTTAATTCCTTTTATTTCCTGTTGCACATGTATATCTTGTGATGATTTACCATTCAAATACAACTTTCTTCCAGCTTAATGAAATCCAGACTGGTTATGGCATCAAGATAGTCAGCACATAAAACATAATTCTGGTTCTTTTTTCTTCAATATAGGGCAAAAGGCTCTACCTGCACCAAACACCAAGCACTGTATTTGGTACTGAATCAATTATGTTGCTGAGGTATTTTCTGAATGGAAAGCCTGTCCCCCTTGCAAAGTGAGTTTGACTTTTGCCTGTCTGCTGTTTACAAGTAATGGTACTAATGTATCCTATAGCTCTTATATAAGCACTAGAGTGTAGCTAAATACCAGCATAAAGGGTGTGATGAAGGTAGAAGGGGGGGAAGGAAAGAAATTGCAAAAAGAAAAACAATAATCAATTTTAATAATAACTTGACAATTATAATTAAATAATCCAAAGCTCATCTGAGCATTTTTGTTACACACTGCATGAATTATGTTTGTACTTTGAAACCTTTAAAATATTTAAGCAGAGAAGAAATGAAATGAACTGCAACCAGTTAAGGTCATCCATTTAGGACAAAATTGATAAAATATTAAAATGAAAGAAATAAATTTTCAAACAGAGATACTGTGTCTTCACAGAGATGTATTATTCAAAGCAGAGGAACATGTGTGACCTCTAGGCTGTTACATAATGGAGAAAGGATACGACAGTTCAAATGAGCAGGAACTATAGGCAGAGAGACAGAAAGATGGATTAACCATTCCATAAGCCAGTGCTTTGCTTCCAGGGTACTTTAACTGGACCCCTGTGTTAAAGCATTACATTCTCAGAGCCAGCTCTTGGACCCCACTATTACATTGGGCTTAAAAAGCTTTAGAAAGATCATGGATTTTAACTAAAGATTGATTTTGTGTCTAGCTGAGCTTGTTTGTTCCCAGAGGCTGTCATTTAAAGCAGGGCTGGTCCTGGGCTGCTGAGTTTCAGTGCCTCAGCTTCTTCAAAATCCTCACTCTGTCCTTACATGTCTTTCCTACAATGGCCTGGAGTCAGGACAGCACAGGCTGGCCAAAACATAATGCATCATACTTCTCTCTTGCTGTGGTCAGCTTTGCTGGCCAAGAGCCAGCCTTGTCCTCATTCATCTCTGTCCTAACAGGCCTTGAAGATGTCCAGTTTATGTCTTGGACAACTGCAAGGAAAGTAGTCAAACTCTAGCAATAAATTATTACTTTTTAATTTAAGGCCAGAGTCAATATTTATTATACAGGTTTTATGATAAAATGAGGCTTTGCAAGGATCTCTGCCCGAAACAAGAAGCACCTTTAAATTGCAGCAAAATCTGTGGAAGAGTAGAAACTACACGCCTTTGAAAAATTAATTTCCACCTCGCAAAGGGCTCTTTCCTTCAAACTCAATGTTCTGAGGCAGCTCCACTGTCGTCCTGTTTCCAAAGTTACTCAGTATTCACACAGGCAGAAATGCTGTGCCTAACAGAAGGTTTGGAACTGCGTGTCAGAGGCAAGGCATCAAAAAGTTAGGGTACATAATGTCAAAGCTTTTTCTTGGACATATATTAGGCTCTCTAGAGAGCATGTAAAAGCACCTAAAACATTAGGAAAACTGGCATCACCGACAGTCATTTGTGATTTCGAGTCTTCCAAAATGTTTTTGATCCTCTTCCCATTTTTACTCAGTTGCAATCACTCTATGTGAAAAATAAATCTTTGCATTTGCAGTATAAGCATTTATTTCTAGCTCCCAAAGCTGCTTTCAAAGCTAAGTAAAAACACTATTAGCTGGATTTTATAGCTGTCCTAAGGGGAGAGATAGGGACCGTTTACAAATGAGGCTCTATCAAGGATGTCGATGTAACATATGGCACTTCTTTTCTGCTCCTGGCACTGCAGGACACTTCTCTAGTGACCCTTGGCAAGATGTCCAGTTACTTCACTGGCAAACAGGCATAATGGAATGGGTCTGACCTTTTGGAAGTGCTATGAACACCCTCCTCGCAAGGCCTATGGAGAATGGAGAATTTCAGGGGAAGAACTGAGGCCTGGCCCTGCACTTCAGGAACATTTTGGAAGAGAACAGCCATCAGTAATATCCTAGAGGTGTCTTTCAAGTTTCAAAGGTACTTTTAAAAGAGTTTTGTTTGCTTTTTTTTTTTTAAAGTATCAACAGAGCTCAAAATCTCAATAACAAAACCTAAATTTTTTGTCCAGTTTTGCATAAATGAATAGACACCTACCTATAAAAATAGTGACAATTTCTTAAAAAATCACTAACCTTGCCCTTCATGGATTCTTACATTTCAATCTGTAGTGGTACAATTTTCAGCAATACAAAGAAATAGGAAGTGCTTAGTGAAACCAGTAAACCAGCAATCTTCAGTCTCTTATTCTGACAAAGTATTCCCTCAAATAACGCAAAAGTTTCAAATCACATCTTAGTTGTCCTTATATTTTATCACAGAAGCTGAAATATGACCATGTTCCTTTTCCTTATGATTGTCAAAAGTGATCATAGAATGTGACCCTTTGAGTCAGAGAGAAATTTTTGTTGACATACCTTCGACTGACCATATTGATAAAATCAAAGGTCCAGGCCACCAGGTACCTTTCCTCCAGCAGAAGCCAACAGCAAATGACTAAGGAAGTGAATAAGTCAAACATGGAATGACACATCCTCAGTAAAGTCCTATAGTTTCTAGTGATGTAAGAATCAGGATTATTTTTTTTAAGTGGGGTTACTATCTGCATATTTGAAAGTCCCTAATAGGTTTTCTTCTCATTAAGTAGCCTGATTACATTTTCAATATATATAGAAAAGTGAAATTCACAAAATCCTGTAGTATCACAGTCTAATTACAGGTTTTGTGAAAAAAACCCCAACCTTCTCATGATCTCTTCCTGCTAAATCTAGCAGAAAAAAAATTCCATTGACATTGGTATGTGGGAGACTGGTCTCAGAACTTAGAATTAAAACAAGAAATATAGTTTAATTGAAGCTAATCTGTCTTCCTCAAAAATCTGGTAAAAGGGATTTATGTGGTAAGACTGGAGAAGAAGTGAGCTACCCCTTGTAGGTAACAGAGGAACAAAACTACAGTCAGATAACTTGGGAAACTCACACTAACTTCCTTGAAATTTTGCCTAAACAATCTGCTATGCCTTCAGTGCACACAGGGATTTTGTAGCCAATGTAATTTTTAAAACTGAGACAAGTATATGTGTTGGGGGAGGGAATAATAAAGCTTTCTATTAATGGAAAGCAGTCCAGATGCAGCCTGAACTGTGGTGTCTTCCCTCCCCGTAATCATGGCATTAATTACTTCATAGGTCAAATTATGTTTCTGTTTGAAAGAGTTTGGCACCTACGTGAATCAGGGCATGCATATTTAGATCTACTGTATCCTCTAGCACAGGCTTTTATTCTTGTTTGATGCATGTGGGCTACTAATTTAGTATTTTATTGAAGAGGACTCTTTTTTATCTTCTGCACAATGGCAGTCCAGTTCTAAAATATACAGAACAAGCACACATTAATTGAATCCGAGGGCAAGTATGCTTCCTCCTTCAACCATATGGACAGGATTTTTCTTTAAAATAAAAAGGCCAAAAAGTGACTGGAACAATGCCCAAAGGGGAGAATAGAGACAGACATTTAAAGGTGAGCTCACTAGATTTATAATAGCAGGGGACACTCTCATCCTTGCCAGCCAGCTACCCAGTTAGCAGCAATGCTTATATCACAAGAAAGGCCCAGGAGATTCTTCTTTAGAAAATAATGGCTACAGCTATTAATATATGGTGAAAACTGTTGCAATCCACTTCAGATATTGATAATAAATTACATTGTTCAGATAGGAGATTACATACTCCAGGCAGGCAAACAGAAAAGCATTTTTTTTTTTTTTGGTATCAGTGTTATTTAGAAAAGCTGCTTGGAAAAGTTTTAAGGAGTTAGAGTTTTATGTCCAAAAAGAACAGCCATGAGCTTTGAACAAAAATACTGCGCATCATTTAAGCATTTGAAGAGCCTGGATGAAGCAGTAGCTCATGGCTCACAGGGAAGGTGCTGTTTCTTATTTTAACTTGATACCACTATTCGTGGGAACAGCTTGTGAAATTATTTTGAATGTGTCAGAAGACACAGAGAAAACATCAAAATATCGTAACACATAGCAGGGCTTGTTCAATCAATGAAAGTCCTTTCATGGTAGCATTAGCACCACCTTTAAGTGGGCAAGTAGTGACCCAGCAAGCTACCCACTAAAAACCATATCAAGACAAGCAGTCTTGGTCTCAAAATTTTTGAGAGGATTAGCTTGCTCCCACGTGCATGCAAACAGATGTAGGAATTTTGTTGTCCAAAACATAAAATAAGAAACACAACGGGGAAACAGAAAATAAGTCTGAAAACCCCAAGACTGATAACTCTAAACACATAAAAAACCACAAGCTTGTTTTAAGAATCACTGTATTTCAGAGTCCTGTGACATTTCAGTTGTCTGGCCAGTCTGCTGGTGCTGAGATAAATGGATTCAATGTTTTCACATTTTTCTCAGTCACAAAGGTTAGGCATTTGTTTGTTTGTATAATGATAGCAAACATGCTCATATTACCACGCCTATGGGAGCTGAAAGTTGTAGAAGCCCTTAAAAATCATGACCTTGTGATAAGGTTGTGAGTGTTGTCATGAGTGAACTCCAAAGACATTCCTGAACTCCATTCAAGCTCCCTCTCTTCTTCTGATTTCTGACTGAGAATACAGTACAAGAACTCCCACTGAAGCCTACAGAAGTTAAAATCCCTTTTACTTGAGGAGCTCAATGCTTTGTAGGATCAGAGCATAAGCAAGGCTTACAAATGAATACAATCAAAGTTTTTTTTACTGTACCTTTTTAACTGTATCACAATCTTTAACACCATCTTTTAAAAAAAGGCAGACTGTAAGAGGATAAGCATAATACAGCAAGTTTGAAAAATTCCCTCACTCCCTGGCACCACAGATTCGAGGCTTGGGGTCACTGAACCCTTCACCTTTCTCAGATAGATAAGATGACTACTGCAATATTTAATACGAGATAAGCCACACAAGCATTTGACTGGATTTGACCTCTCAAACAGCTTACAATCCCAAGAGCTGGTGTAACCTGAACCCTTGCACGGATATTTCTGCATTCTCCTTTAACTCCAAGAACTGGAGACTTTGGAAACATCAAATATCATAAGACATGTTGAAGCTGTTAGCCAGCAATCCTGCTGGAGACGTTTCTTTAGTTGTGTCCTCTATTAGCAATGGCCAAAGCTGCAGTTCACTGGGCTGAGCTCTGGGTATCCACACACGTGGAAAGCTCCATTCCAGAGACAGCTGCACATTGGAGATAAACAGTAGGTACATAAGAACACCAGGCAGCTCCACTAGGTCAGACCAAGGGCCACCTCACCCAGGGCAGGGGCCAAGGGCAGATGCCCAGAAAGCTGAGTACTAACAGAGCTCTCTGGTCCTTGTTAAGGTGTGCATGCTGCCAGAGACTGATCCGGCCTCTGACAATTTATGGTTCAGCCTATCCTGGAGCCAAGGGTGCTTTCTGCCTATGTAACATGCACCACGCTGCAGTACCAGGCATGTGTTCAGAAATTACTTTGCATTCCCCACTTGCATTGTAACAGCTTCACCAATGACACTTCTAACAATCCTTGTGTGTAATTTACCTTCTCTTTTGTTTTCATTTGCTGCTTGGCATCGAGCTGATATTTTCACTTATGACTTATGATAACCTTGAGATCCCGCTTCTCAGTGACAACAGGCTCTTTGTATGGGAAGTGTGGATGGGTTCTCTGTTGTCCCGGGTTCACCACTCTTATTTGTATATAATTTGGTGGTGTGGCAAATATCCTGCATGGTCAGACAGATATGCAAACACAAACTTATTTCCTTCACAAACAGTGACAAAACCCAGATAGCCAAGAACGGCTGTCTCACATGATTTTGCTGTCCAAGCACGGTCCTGGTGGTAGAAGCTCTGATCCACCAGAGAAGTGGGGCAGGAGAAGACAGAAGGCTGAAGCAAGCACAGCCACAGGCCTGGCCACACTCCACTAACTCTCCCATTCTCCCTTAACCAGTTGGTCAGAGGTCCTTAGATTTTTCATACGGCTTCTGTACGAGTATTTCTGTTCACATGAAATACATACAGTTTCGGAGTACATTAACTCTGTCTTCCCATGTGATGAGGTTTCTTATAGTGGCTACTGTCACAGAAGAAAGCAAGGCCTGAGGAAGGTACTTAGAGCTTGCCTGCCAGCTTAGCTCAGGCTACAGCCCCTCTGATGTACCAGTAGACGCTGTCATTCATACTACTGTGCCATCCAGAGCTGCTCTGGGAAAAATTGCTATCTGTGGGTAAGGACACAAATGGCTTGCCTACACTTGAGGCTCTGGCAGTGTTACATGCAGACTAGTAATAGTGGAAAATTCCCAACTGCAGACAATCTAAGACAGACACAAATAATCCATCAAATGTCAACAAACTTATGCAAAGCATTCCTGTTTCAGAAGCAGTAATTCCTTATGAGAGTATTTCCATTTCTTCTTTCATACTTCAGGGTGCACTTTAAATGCCTCTGAAAGTCCAGGACAAAGATTCTTGTCTTAATCCAAATGTCCTCTAAATAGCAATGGAATTTTGAAATTGTCTGTAAAATGTCAGAAACCTGGGGATTTTCCCCCCCTTCTATTGTGGCATTAGCAGAAACAATAGATGACAAAAATTCAAACTGCATAGTTGGAACTAACATTTTCTTCCTGAAAGAGTTTTAAACAAGAAAGCTGCGTGTCTTGTTTAGCATGCTTTATGAAGGCTTACGGGAAAGCCAGGACCACCTCAATCCACTTTGACTAAGAAGAGAAAAACAAAATCACTGCCAAAAAAAAAATTAGGAAAAATTACTGAATGTAATGTTAATGAAGAATTTGGATATGTTATTAATGCTATACTTATTTGGTAAAAGGAAAAAATAATTAGAAAATCTATCATTTTCACTATAATTGCACTTGTCTGTACAAATACATTAATTCCCGTTCCTATTTGGTCCTGACACAGCACTGTTTGTACTAGCAGAAAAATACATGTTACTGTTTGTGACTGAGCTATCTAATCAAGGACATATTTTTGGTACTGAGAACAAGTACAGCAACACAATTTTATCTAGCCCACAAATTTTTTTTAAGAATGGAAACTATGATATACTGTAGATATACCACATCTGGTTACGATGAACTGAAATAAACTTATATTCAGGTGTTTTTCTTTTTACTAAATGATTTTGATGTGGGTTATTTTTCCTCATTCTGACTGATGTTGCATGAACTCTCTCATGCATTGTTGCAAGTTGATTCAAACATTTTTGTCCAAATCACTTCACATTACACAGTTCAGCATTTAAAAGACCCGGGATCAAACTAATCTATTGCTTTTGTAATACTAATGTTGGCGCTAACCAGCACAGCCCCAAATCTGAAAACACTTGCCTTAAGTTATGCAAATAGCCACAATTACTTCAGTAGGTCCACTGTCGTACTTAACTATGTGTGGTTTCAGGTTCAGGAACCTGGAGAGTCTTCAGCAGCTCTTTGCCTGTGCATCCTGCAGGTGTATATTGGCTGCAAAATGCTCCTGCAGAGTAAGAGATGAAATCCACAGGCTGGGCAACTGCTTGCAAGATGGATAAATACAATCAACTTGCCAGAAGTACTTCTTTTGTGTCAGATTGTTGTGGTCAAAAAGATTTGACAATCTGTGCCTTCAAAAGCAAAAATTCAACATGCCTAAGATCAGTTTCCTCAATCTGACATAATCAGGTATTAGGTAGTATTTTCATGACAGAGACAGTGAGCTAACCTAGATTCAGATGCAAAGGTTATTTATGTGTAAATGTTACATGTATTACTAAAGTTGCAGGACGTTTTTAAAATTAATATTGTATAGTAAAGGCTCTAAACGTGTGTAATGAACAGTGAGTTGCCCGTAAGATCTGCTGACCCTGATGGCAGTGACAGTAAACTGCTGCTGCTATAGTCCAGGCTGACAAAGGGACAAATATGACATTGCTAGGAGCAAGTCACCTGCTCACTCTCTTCTTGTCACCTGCAAGTCAGCGTTAACTGGGTTTTACTGCAGAGTATGCAAATATTGTGCTTTCAATATAAACACACAATATATATTTCACATATATAATACACACACATACATACTTAAATGAAAAAAATATTCTAAATGAGGATTCTTTGGCCTTCTAGAATTTGCAGAGACCTCTCATTGCCTTCTTCCAAAGTGCACAGCTCTGAGTTAATTGCTTTCATTAATTTTACCCAAGCAGAACTTGTCTTTCACTTCTGCTTGGGTGACTTTTTGAACTGAGCTTCTAGGTAAGATTTGTTCCAGCCATGGATCAACCAGTTACAGTTTAATGCCATCCTTTCCACGAGCTCCTATTATATGGACTACTCACCACATTAATTTGGTGGATAAAGTCCAGTATGATGACCAAATTCCTGTGACAGCAGAAGACATGGCTTTACTGAGTTAATTTCTACTGCACTCCCCTCTGGAGAGTGATGAACTCATGTCTGAGCTGACGGTGGGACAGATTCCAGCTCTTTCTCCTGTAAACATATTTCAAATTGCAAGAGAGAATGTTTCCAACCCTTGTGATTGTGATGGGCTTCTTACAACAAGGTTTCATGCCGAAATCTTTCATGTTAACTCAGTGACTGACATATTAGACTTCTTATTGTGGGGCATTGGGACTTTGTATTCTGTGGTGTCCTATCCTATCTTCAACTTTTTTTCCCTTTTGAGCAAATTGCTTATAGCAATGTTAACCAGATGATGACACCACAGAGCTGTGCCTCTTGTCCATATATTACTTAGTTTGCATGCAACAAATGGTATATATTAAAAATAAAGCAGAAATTCACTTTTAAACATTGTCTTACGATGTTCACCAAAACCCATGTTTGGATAAATGGATGATGTTAATTTTAATATAATGGCAAGATCTGAGCAAGTTAGTGATCCTTTGATTTTATAGTGGCTGAATATTTCAATGTAGACATGCTGCATTTTAATGTAGACATTAAATTGACATGCTCTCTGTCCTAAGGTCATAAAACAGAGAAGGGAAAGACAACTATGAAGGAGATTTCAAAATTTCAGAGCGAAATTTAGGTGAGCAGCTTTTGTGCATGTTGAATATTTTTGTACCTTTGGAAATTCTGCCTTTCATAAAATAATTGTGATTATTTTTTACAGATATCTTAATAATGATTTTCATTCTGATACATTTAATAATATGCTCTGGGGAAGAAAATGAAGCAGGCAAGGGTATGTGCAAAAGATTCTTTAGGCCAAGCTGAATTTAAACCAGGGCTGAATGCAGCTGCTTTTCATGGGCGAATCCAAATGTCTTTTGAGACTTCTTGAAAAGACTACTGAAACTTTTTTTTTTTAAACTTCAAGTAGATTTGGATCAGGCCTGTAAGAATTGCAGCAGCAGAGGTAAGAGGAGGTGTCTGTCACTCCTGAATCCTGTTCATACAGTCCTGCTAATATTGCTCTCTGTAAAGCATTGCAGAGACGTAGGAGAAGGGAAAAGTGCTCATGAATAGTTCTGCATAGAAAAGAGTAGTTTTATGGTGAATAAAGTACTGATTCGGGGCAAGATAAACACTTCTTGGATCACAGTAAAGGTTACACTTAGCAAAACAAATCTAGCTGTCAGCTTTGTACTTTTTCTAGCGTTACACAACATAATCATAACAAACAGAACACTTGACACCACTGTTATAACTAAAAGCATGGCCCACTAGTTTTGACAAACAATTGCATTCTGTCCTCCAAAAACTGGGAGCCATCTTACTCACTAGCCCAGGAGTTGCCCACTCAGGACACAGCGTTGCTGCTGGCAGGAGGCTCTCTGTGGCAAGAGGCACAACCCTCTTGTGTCATGGATTTCTTCTACTATTGACAGCTCTGTCCGGGTGGCATCGATCAGTGCCAGTTTCTCCCTGACCTCAGCCCCACAGCTGGAACAGGAGGTGTGGTTATACTTGATGCCAATCACGCTGTCCCTGAAGCAGTTCAAAGGCAAATTCTTTCTTCGGATCTGACTAAGAAGAGCACCTGAAATACAGGTATTGGTGCCTCTGCACTCCAGAAGTGTGGCAATGTAACACAACGCTTTTATGCAGCAGAAATGATTCTATCAGTATAAAAAAGGTAGGTGCGTTTATTCAAATGCCTAAAATCAATCATCAGCTACCAAGAATAGATCATGTCTGAAAAGCTACTGCTTACCCTCCTCAGTTTCAATACCAACTTCACTGCAGGTCTGTCTCTAACATGTGTAAGTGAAGAGGAGGGTCACAATAAAGAAGTTTAGAGCATCAGCATATTTTTCTTGCTGTGGACCTCTGTTCACTAATTGAAACTTCTTTCAAGCTCTCTCAGCAGGCCTTTGGGCTCCACATGGATCTACTGCAGCCCTTTCCATTGCATCAGACTTGCAACACATTTTTAATTTAATAGAACACATGGTTATTAATAATATTTAATTGTAGAGGTTATAATTGAAATTACATTAGCTCTAGAAAAATGCACAAATATAAAACCAGGGCAACATTTTAGCACTGACACACTACTACTTCACTCTTTTTTTAGTATGATCAATAGGACACTGACTGATGGGCCTGCAATGGACCATTCTCTAGGTCCTGGCACGTTTGTGCTGTGGCTGCTGCTGTAATTTTGATCTATACACCAGGGAGGGTCCCAAATGATTTTAGAGGGTGCAAGAGGGGCTCATTCATTAGTCTGGCCTCATAAAAGCTTGCTCTACTGCAAACATCTAACTGGCTACACCTATTTTAGTGCAATTAAAACACTGCATAAATCAATGTCTCAACAAGTATTCCCTTTTAGATACCCATTAATGATCTTGGCTCTTAGGAGAGAGCTTTCCTTTCCTTTCTGTTCGGTCACTACATCCAGGTGGCCTTCCAGAGGCAGTAGAAGTCCAGTCTCCTGGACAGGCCCATGGCTACAGGTACCCTCTGGCATCACCAGGCTTTTGCAGCCTTGGCTGCTGCTCAACAGACTTGCTTGTCTCCATGCTCCTGCCAGAGCAGGGCTGCTGGATTTGGCTTGGATGGACTTAGTTTTTTCGTAGTTAGCTGGTACAGGCCTGTGTTTTGGATTTGTGCTGGAAACAGTGCTGATAACACAGAGCTGTTTTCATCACTGCAGAGCAGGGCTTACACAGAGTGAGGTTTTCTGCCTCTCACCCCACCCCACCAGCGAGGAGGCTGAAGGGGCACAAGGAATTGGGAAGGGACACAGCCAGGACAACTGACTCCGACTGACCCAAGGGATATCCCATACCATATGGTGTCATGGTCAGCACATAAAACTGAGGGAAGAAGAAGGAAGGGAGGGATGTTTGGAGTAATGGGGTTTGTCTTCCCAAGTCACCAATACACACGATGGAGCCCGGCTTTCCTGGGGATGGCTGAACACCTGCCTGCCCTTGGGAAGTGTTGAAAGAAGTCCTTGTTTTGCTCTGCTTGCATGTGGGGCTTTTGCTTTACCTATTAAAGTGTTTTTATCTCAACCCATGAATTTTCTCACTCTTACCCTTTCAATTCTCTCTCCCCTCCCACCAGGAGAGAGTAAGCGATGCACTGTGTGGGGCTTAGTTGGTGGCAGGGATTAAACCAGGAGAGCAGACAAAGCTGACACACCTGCATCTCACTGCTGTCCTGCCTCAAAGATCACTGCCATTGTTACTGGAGCAAAGAGGCCCTGTTGCTGCCTCCAAACACTTTATGATGACAATATATGTCCCATTTTGCACATTTTATAAAAGGGGAAGCTGAGTCACAAAATGTTTAGGTGGCTTATCCAAGATTCAAAGTGGTAATTCTGGGGGAAAGCAGCATATTTCACTGAATCATGCTGCCTCCCAGCCATAAATAATGATACTTGGATTCAGCACTTTGAGATCTATGAGCTGTTTTGTCCCTGACTGATGGCTAATGAAATCAATGGCTTTTATCCTCCAAAACCAGAAGAGAAAAAGGGTATATTTCAAGCTTATTTTATGAGTGAGCCCATTGTGGAACAGATAGCAAGGTGGTGGTTCCCAGGAAACTTTTCATTCTAATTCTTAAATAGGTAATTTTCTGGAGACATGCATGTAATATTTAAAAATAGAAACTCCAAGGGAACACAGGCTGACAGAATCACACCATGCAGAAAAGGACTAAGTCAAACTCGTATATCCCCATTCACAACCAACAGCCCCCCTCCAAAATCCTATGGGCTTGCACTTTAGGTAGGCCAAGGTTGCTAAGGCTTTTGAAGGTGGTCTGTCAGACACAAACAGGTGGACCCCAAAGTGCACTCCAGGTTTCATCCCTTACCTCTTCACCATCGGCACTCCCTTCTGCAGTTCACAGAGGTGAACAAGGCGAAGGGAACAAAGCCCACTGTATGCCTTCATAAGGTTTATATTTATCTGAACATGGTTTCTGTTATTGTTTTATAGTCTGAAGCATGTCAACAGGAGATAAAGAGGAAAGATGACCGAGGAATTAAATTATCTGCAGTGCTGAGCAAGCCTTTTTCAGCCCACTGTGGTCTGAATTTGCCACCTGACATGATAAGGTAGAAAAGGTTATGTTTCTCTTCAGCTCAAGATGCACCTGTCTGGGAAGCCCTAACATCCCTCATTAAAGGGGGTGGTGTGTGACCTAGCATGGAGGTTAATACTAATGTGCTCCTCTGGAGCCATGACTGTGTTCCCTCATTACCATCATCCTGTGGATGTACTTCTGAACACTGGCACCCTAATTGATAAACAGAATTAGCCATTTCAGATCTCAGAAACAAGTGGCTAAATTTGAGATACCTATCCTTTGAGACAGGCGAGGAGGGCAATTTTTATTTCTTGTATTTTGCATTAAGTGTTGGCAGAACTTTAATCAATCTTTATGCGATGCCTTTAGTTCACAGACAGAGCTACATTGCTTGAAGGAAATAGGTTATTTTTTCCCATTGTGAGCTGCTGTTTCTAAGGAGTGTTTGATGCAAGTCTGAAGTGATCATGCAATCTGAACTTGAAAGGACCATTAACCAGGAAAAATTAACAAAATACTTAGAAATGACTGGGCTCGGATGGCCAGTGTTCCAGCTATAACCTTTAATTCTCCATAAAGAGAAGGTGCTTTAAAAAGTCAAACATTCTCACCAATTTGGTTAATTAACCAGAATGGCAAATGATGCCACATGTGGGGAAAGAATACAAAAAGAGTTTGGGCGAAAGAAAAAAATTGCAGTTGTAACCCAACTCTATTTAAACAAAAAAAAGTAAGCACATGGTATATTATTTCATAAACCTTATACTGTGAGTGTAAATATGCAATTGCACCGAACATACATATAATTAAAAAGAAACTGTGAATTAAATATGTTTTTTTTCTAAAAGGTGTCTCAGAATACTCAGCATATACCTATATATATTTAGGGGAGAGTGTAAGCCTGCTAGTCAAGTCTTGTAACTTGTAAGCCATACTAAGTTACTTATATAAGACTCAGACTGATTAGTGCAGATTAGTTGGCCACATCTGACTGTCCTGGACCAGCAAGGATGCTGTCTGACTGTGCAGCCCAAGAACAAATGAAACAACAGGCATTGCCAAGTGAAGATGTCAACATCAGATTCTCTTGGTAGCTTGCTGTCTCTAGAAGTGCAATCCGGGAATTAAATATTCAAAAAAATCAAGCTTTTGTACAGGCAAACCATGCAGTTGATGTTGAAAATAAGTGGCCACCATCCTATTGATCCTACTGATTAATTATAGGCTCAGGTACAGATTGAGTGTCCCTCTCCCTTACTGCCTTAACAGCTGAAGGATAACAGGAACACAGTAGGAGAAGTGATCAAAATTGGCCTATTTCCAGTCATTGCCCTGAAACCTGACAGCAATCTGGAGGTCCTGTGACAAATCAGAAATCTCTAAGTTGTTACATCAGTCAGCTGTATCCTGTAGTAGCCAAACATGGATAGTGTTATTCAATAATAAGTTTCATTTGTGGAATGTAATTTCTAGTAAGATTATTTAAGAAATCTCATAACTTCACACAGGACATGATCTACTGCTGAGCTGTGAAAAATAAGGTCCACTCCTGATTGTACCCTCACACTTTCATGGCATTATTCTGCTAATACTTTCAGTGGTAAATCCAAGTTTAGGCTTGAAGAATTAGATCATCCTTGCTAAGTCTAGTTACACTCGAAGGTGTGTCTTGCCTACCTAAGTACCTGGTTAGATATCTGCTGGCTCTTCTGCAAAGGCAGTTGGCAAAGCTATTTAGCCCTTAAGTTTTCTTTCATCAGAAGGATATTATGAGTTCCTGGTCCAATATACAATTACTTGAAAATGGTATTATCACAGCACCTAATGATCCCAGTCACAGACCATCACCCTCTTGCACTTGGCACTGGATAAGAATGCACAGAGGCAAAGCACATTCCCTAGATAGTTTACAATCCAGTTATGAACAAAGATATTATAGAGGGATACAGAATGGAAAGCACAAACAATGATATTGGTTGATGTAATGCAGGAGATTGAAAAATGTTGCTTTGATGTGGCTCTTCTTACACATTTCTGCTTTCCAAGAGCCGTTAAAAACTGCTAAAATCCCTTAATTTCTTCCCTAATAATACTTTCCCAGGTGACCATATACCACAGGGATTCTACAGAATCACAAATGGGAAAAATACCAAAGATCGTAAGGGGAATGAGTCATGAAGCAGCGAGACATGTTCTAAAAATATTTACAAATCCCTAGTTAGAAGACAAAAAATAAAAAAGTTGCTGCAAATAGCACTTCTTGGGCAATAGGATTCTTTGTGTGGACAAACGGCACATGTAACAACAAATGGCAAGCTTTTCATGCGAGAGCAATATTCAAAGAGCTTATGAATGTCTCTCTCCTGAATTTCTTCATCAATTTTGGCTTAAACTACCCTGCGTCTTACATATGGAGAAAGAACAAGCTTAATCGGGGCAACTATAAGCCTTTCATCAATTCAATTATCCGTTAAAGGCCTCACTCGCTGAACTTGGCCATAAAATGTTAGAGTTGCAGTGCTGCTCCTGTCCATCTGCTTGTGTCCCTGAATTCTTTGTACCCTCAGGGAGGTTTCATCTGTTGAGAAATGTGACAGTCTGCCTTTTGAGACTGGCCTCGGCACAGCACCATAACCAATATATTGACAGATATAAGGTAGCATGGAAAGTGAAGCAGCTCATGATTTGTATCTGCCAAGCTGCCTTCCTCTCCAGACACAGGATGTTTAAAACCTGTTACAGGACCTTTCAAACCATTACTTTATATTAATGGTATCCAATTTATTTACTTTTTTTCCCAGGGATCTATGGATCTACAGCAGTTATCACACTGTATCTCATTTCCCAGTATTTTTACCTTTTGGAAAATACAATCAAAATATCATGTCTCTAAGCATACACAGGGCTTATCTTTGAAATGTTTCTTTGCTGTTGGAAGAAGAGGCTTAAAATGGGGAGAATAATTCACTGATACTGCCCATATTTTTCACATTTCCTACTGAAATGTGAGTTGATTATTTTCATATGTAAACTTGAAACTGCAGTTTCTCTTCCCTCCATTTTGAAGAGGGATGAAGAGAGACACCTGTTTCAAACTAAATTAAAACCAATCACATCACCTCTAAGAATATACTCATAAAAATTGAATTCAAAACAAAACAGGACTAGCTGTAGAATATTACATGCATCTTCAAGAGGTCAACCATGATTTCTGATTTTGTAAGACAGACAGATATGCAGCTGTATTGACATTGATGCTTCATTTTTGGGATAACACTATACAGATTGGCCAGCACTGATTTGCTCCTTGTTTTACCTTACCTGAATATCACTGTTTCTGTGCCCCAGCACCCCAGCTAGGAGAACAAGATGGTTCAGATCCTCCTGAAAACCATTTTCATTTAAAATTCAGTTTTCTGCAAAGATAATAGAAAACAATGGAATTACTTCTTCTGTTATTCTTTTCCTCCTTATTACAATCTCTCCAAGATCAAACTGCCAAAATACTGAAAGACATGATATCCAAAGTTGATTTTCTGAAATTTTAGAGCAAACAACTCCCTTCAGGAGATAACTATATATATGACCGTATATTTTAATTTCCTGTCTTTAACCAAAGTCACCAGCCTAATGCTAACACAACATCCTTCTTGGACTTTGAGATTTCTTGCTATTTTATGGACTTTTAATCTTATATCCTTGTACATGATGTTCAAGAATGGTTCATCTTCAGAAGGACATGATAAAATCCTTGAGTCAGGAGCTGGAAGTTCATTTAAGAAAGGACTTAAGAAAAGCATATTTTAAATCAGCCTTTAAAATCACTGGCAAATATTTAATAGACAAAACAGTAAATTCACTGGTCTAATGTAGAATGAAATACTTGAGTTTTGGTACTGGGTTCCTGTCCTTTCTCTGGGTGAAATAATCATGTGTCCACTTAATGGTGGACTATATTGCTGTCAATATCACTTTGCAGTTATTAGGTCCAATCAATGCTGGATAAAAGGAAAAAAGGTGGTCAACAGGCAATCCAGCTTTCAGTTTAACACTCCCTTGAGGATTTTCATTATCCTTTCCCTTTCTGTTCTCAAGGTTAGCTCTAGCCAGACTATTTGTAGCTTCAACTTCCTGGAGATAATGCACATCCACAATAGCCTTGGCTCCTCCAACATCAGTGTGCCCTTCCACCTGAGTAAGCAGAGTCCTGTCTTTTTTCTATTATTTGTGACCTTTTCCTGGGTTAAAAGGTGACTCCTGAAGCAGACAGGTTTCACTTCTTATGGTGATTGCAGTGCAAAAAGCACGCTTCTACCTTGTTAGAAGTGACATCACTGTACATTAAAGACATCATATCTCCTTTCATATTAAAATGCCTGTCAGTTCTGCTGCTTGCAGGCTGTAAATCTGCCACAGTATCCTGTGCTTGGGAGATTTCATTATGAAAATATGGAAGATAAGCACTCTGCTTCACTGTCAAAAGGAAGAAGTAGTCTGCTAGTAATGAGGTTACTTTAAAATAAATACCTGATTACTTAAACATGGATTACTTGATGTGGGGCAATTTCTGAAAGCAATCTTTTTTATTTTAATTCCTAAAAAAAATCAAGCTTAAAAAATTATATGCATAAAGCATGAATATACAGTCCTGTAGAATTTATTAATGCATAGATTTTGCACTTGCTCATGCAGTAAATCATTAGATTTTTCCCTTTGACTTTGGCCCTCCAGCCTTGAGAGAAATGACATACTAGAATTTAACCTGTTTTTCATCTTTATATCATATAGATACAAAAAGACTTGTATGTTCTGCAAGAAAGTGACAACATTCAGCTGTTATGCATATGACTTTAGAAAATATAGTCACTCGAATAATACCTCCTAAACAGAGAAGAAAAATACAAATATTTATTGATCATTTTCTCTCATGGCATCATTAGGATATTAATAATACCTTGCTATTGCATAAAGTTTTCATCCATTGATCTGAGAGCACTTCAGATGTATCATTCTTATTTTACAGAAGAGGAAGTGAGACACAGAGAAGTGAGATGACCTGTCTTAACATTTGAGAGCAGCTCAGCAAGAAAAGTAAGAACAGACCCTCCATCTCTGGACTAGGCTGTCTGACACTTGACTTGGTCATTTAAAACTGGAATTTTGCATTGTTTGCTGGTGTAACGCTGAGTTGTTTACATGGCACGTGATTAGTAATTTATTATTCATTACTCAATAATGGGCTAAAATTATCACAGATATTTCTTTATTATAAAAAACCCCAAAAAAATCTCCTTATCCATTTTGTGTGAAAATACTAACTCACTGCTATTCTCCATTTCCATTAGAATTCCCTCCGATCGAGGAAGCTTCAGCATTATGGGCAGAGCACATGTATTTTCCAATTTCATCTTCCAAATGACATACTCCATTGTTGCTACTCTGTTTCAGCTGAAATGAGTAGGTCGGGAGTTATTTATGGACGATGAAGCCTTTCATCTCCAAGGCATTGATTTTAATGACTGAACCCTGTATCCACAGACAGAAATATATATTTAGGCTGTCCTGTGTGCATTATGTGAAATCAATTGCTAATGTCACTTCCAAGTAGACTTACACTCCAGTGAAAGCCATGGGAAAAAACCAAACCAAACCCCCCCATCAAGAAAACTGGTGAAAAAAGTGACAAAAATTATTTGGATGAGGAAGGTGAATGTCTAGGAAAAACATAGTAGCTGAGGAAATGACATGGTTGGGATAGGGTCTGATAAGGTGGGACCAGAGGATTGCACAAATGCCATGGAAGAAACCAAGATCCAGTGTCACTCAGTGGAGCTGGAAGTGAAATGAAACAAGAAACTGAAGAACAGCGATGCATGGTATGAACACAGCTTGCATGTTTACCTTCCAGTTTCTCCTGAATGCAGGGAGGGTTTTCTTTCTCTGCTTTGTAGAGTGAAGTCCCCTGTTGATGTAGAGCAGAGCAGAGGGAAGTAATGAGAGCTGTAGTTCTTTAATGATCCAAGTCATAAGGATTTATAACCCATTTTACAGCAATATTACCAACACCTTCCTAGCCACAAAAGCCTGCAAGGACTGATCAGGCTTCTGTATCATCTGTCATCTGCTCAGAAGAGCCTTTTGAATCTTTGCATTTCCACAGTCACAGACTTTGTCTACTGAGTGCTTTCTTAGCATTCTCCACTGTTTTCAACATCTATGCAGGTCCAGCAGCAGCAAGGGTGCAATTTTTAATGCCAGGTGGTCTGGATTGCTACAGGCACTTCACTGGCCTTAAAAGTTTCAAAGTAGGAACAGGTGAGTGAGAAAAGGTGGGTGCTGGTTTTACCCTAAAGCTCCTCCAATTCCTAGGCTTAGTGGAGCTGCACTGATGGCACAGATGGCAGTTTTGCCTGAAAGGCGTAAACCAGACTGTGGAACTGTGAGTCAGTCATCCTGCATCCTTCCCTTCTCCTAGAAGGTAACATTCCTTCATACCTGTTATTGCAGATCTGGGAGAGTTGGTACCTAACCTTCAGTATGGTTTGACATCATTTTTCCAGTAATATATTTTGTCTTGTAAAAGCAGGTAAAAATAAAGTGTATAGGAATATTTTCTTGCATGTGTGAACACCAGGGAATCAGATCTGAATGCTGTGTTTGAGGCTATGCTACCTGTGAAACTGCAGGCCCTGGGGACTGGGTCACAGGCAGTCACACCAGATTGACAGATCTATATCTATAGATAGCATCTTTATTTTCACTAGCATATCCACTGAATTCATAATAAAGTTAAAAAGATAAGAGAGCTGTATAATGTACTCTGTTAAAAATTAACTTTTGACTTAATATAAAACTATGCTTTTGTTCTATTCCTAGCAAATCTGACTATTTCATATACATACAGATTCTACTCCTCCCTTTTGACTTCACCCATTTTTGTTTTTACATTACAAAAGAATCACGTTCCATTTCATTCCCTCAACCTCAGAAATAATGACTTTTTTAGTCAATGGCCAAAAATTTGGGCCAGCTCACAAATGCTCTAAGAGTGACCTAACATTGACATCAAATTGCCTTTTATTTCTAAAGAAATTGAGCTCTCCTGTTAGTAAAGGCACAGAAAGAACACAGTAATTATACCGTAATCTCCATTATTTTAAATACTTAATTGTTTCACATCATGGATTAACAGTAGATTAAATATTTAATATCACTGAAACTAGGAATATTTGAGATTTTTCTGCATGTATCTTCCCTATTTTCCCTCCACTTCAAAAATAATTTATACTAATAAAAATAGCTGCTTCCATCTAATCAAATTTCTCTGGGAACTGAGCCACTGAGGATGTGATTCACCCAAGGTCACACTGGAAGCCTCTGGCAGAGGCAGATGAGAACCCAGGTATTTTGAGTTACAACAAACACTATTTTTGCCTGTTTCCAGCATTCACACATGGTGATGTGTATCAGCAGAGTCAGCATGGACTTGGTAGCCTCTATATGTGCCTTCCAGTCTGGCTAACACCCAGGAAGGTGCTCCTCACATAGGCAAACTGCATTATCTTTGTATACTTATTTTCTCTCTAACATTAGATAATTATTTTTTAATTGGATTTCTGTAATGTCTAAGTGGGTTTTACGTACTGGACAAATATATCATAGCAACAAACCTAAAGGCTCTCAAGTCCAGAACTTGAGACTTTGATCTCTTTTTTTCATGTCTTCATTTTCTAGTATTTTTTCTTGGTATGTGTCAGCAAATGCTTTGGATTTCCCTGTTATCTATACTTTTTTAATATATATACGCTGTGGTCTGTGTCAATAAAACTCCATTTGCTCTTATTACAACTATTAAATTGTGCTGGCTGCTCCATACAAGGAAGTGGCACTGCTGGCTTCAGGCTTAAGTCTTAAAATTTCTGAAATCTGAAGACTGAAATGAATGGATGGAAAAAACCCCACTCAATTTATTTTAGACTTGATCCTTAATCCACTGCTTGCAGAAATCCATGGAAAAGCTCTTGGGATCTTTCTGAGGAGAGGCAAACATAAATTTTCCCCACATATGAAATACTTGTGGAGATGAATGGAAAAATTGAGTTGAGAGGCTGGAAGAAGTTGAGTGATGGCAGATCCAGTCACTTCCCATGAAGAGACCTAATTATCCTAGGAGTCAGATGATACTCCTTCCCTATGTAACAGCTAGGCCCTTAAGTCGAAAGGGTCAGAGAAAGGGACAGAAAGGTAGCTGAACACTTTCTAATCTTCCTTCTCCACTGAATTTCAGGACATGGTATAGATTGTTTTTACCACAATACAAATTGAAACTGCCTCATGTTTACTTCATATCCCCAGGTCTGCATCAGAAGCATTTCTGGGGAGCTGGGAACTAACCTTGCAGATGGCTGTACACCAGCCGATCAGTTTAAAGTAACCACTTCAGTTCATGTCTCTGCTTAAACTTAACACCAGAGTTTTCAACCTGAAGTACTGAATTAGCAACATTGAACTGGCTATGGAGAAGTTTACACGGAAATATCTTCTGGAATTGATATGCCACACTGGAAAAGAATAGAGAACATGCATTTACTTTGATGTAAATATTTCAGAAAGTCTAGCTAAGTGGTGGAAAAAGCAACCAAGTGGAACTTCCAGCCTTTACTTAATAGAAAATACAATTTTGACAGAATCTGTCGAACTATATTTTAACTGGACAGAAAGTAGGAGAGACAAACATGTGACAAAAGGTCATCATGTCACTTAATCCATATAGGAGTAGATGAACATCCCAAGGTGGTGATCACAGTGCAAGAACTTGAAGAAGACATAATTTTGTGTGGTGGCTCTATCTAAAAATCTGTAGCACGAACACAAAGCTTTTTGACTAAGAGTCAATTTAAAAATGCATTAGCTTTTTAGTTGAGAACATGGCAGGAAATCACAGTTATGACGACCTTAGCACGGCATGGAAAATAATATTGGATAACTAAGCCTTCATTTATGGGGAAAAGCATCTTTGGTCTTTTACTGTATAGGCAGAGATAGACTATCATTCAAATGCTGAAATGCTTGAACTCTCACATCCAAATGTATGCAAAGGGGAATATCAAACCTCATGAAAAAGCTGATCCCTCAGGAACCCAAGAGCTTGGAGGAAGTTAAGTGAACTCTAAAACTTTCTAAGGATCTTCCCTTTCTTTTGTACAGAACTGAAAGTCTAGGAGACACAGAGAAAGCCTCAGGCTGAGTTCTCACATTACTCTCGCCAGCTCCCTGAAGACCTTCTGACAGCTCCTTGCTCACCAGGAAGTTTGCAGAGCAGGAAAAAGAGAGAGGTTCCAATACTTCCCTTCTGTTGCTTCTTCCTGCACCCTTCAGTTCCTTAATGTCCTATTCCTCACCCCCAGACCATCAGAAGATGACTTCCTAGAAGCACAAATCATAGCAAAAGAACACAGCTTCAGAAGGAAAAAGGAAGGGACAGAGGGGCATGGAGGCTGTGAGAACTCCTTTCAAACCCAGGAAACCCTGGAACAGCAGTGCTAATCTTGAATTGTAGAGCTCCTTCACCTCAACAGTATTTCATGGAGCCTCATATCCCCTTCTGTTTCCTCACTCTCAGAGGCTCTGAACAAGAAACATTTCCCTGGATTTGAAACTCAATCCTGACCTCTTATTTTATTGCTAATTTTCAATAATTTTAACCCTTTTTTCTAGTCGAAAAAGGCACTGAAGTTAATTGTTAAATTCCTGGAGTATACTGTGATCGTGTCCAGAATGGGTTTGTCCTCTCTGACACAAGTTTCAGGTGAGGACTGTTTAAAGATTGTGGCTTTTTTTCATCTATTGGTTGTAGCTGGGGATTGTGTAGGCTGAATTCAAAATCTGCCACAGACACTGTCTTGTCATCTGGATTGTTTTTTATCTGCATTTAACTTACATAAACAATGTGCAATTCACAAGAAAAATTGGACGCTCCTGACACATTCTGTGTTTGTACCCAACTCACTCTATGGAAATGTTTTTTAATTCAAGAAGCTGGCAGAGAAAAACCTTCCTAACTTTGAAGTGGGTTTTATTTGATGAGTGAGAGAGACTGTCAAATCCCATTTAATTTTTAAAGTTTTAATTACGTCCTCTGAACAAGGATTCCACGATGCTTTATGTTTAAGAGTTAGCAATAGTACACGATCCACTGACTTCCATCATTGAGCTCAGTTGACAGAGACCAACACAACTCTTTTCTTTGTAACTTTGTAACCATTTATGTTTGAGGTGAAGATGTTAATATGGAAATTTTGTGAGCTGGGAACGGCTAGGAACTCTTATCATTGTAATTTATGACCTTTCATCTGAGGCCAAATGTAAAGGCAATTGCAATTGTTCCATATCTCAAGGCCAGCACATAGCAGATGTGTGAAATTTGGAGTGCTAGACATAAACTTTTATTACCAAATTATAAATAATTTCTACCACTTACAATGTTCACCTTTCAAGTTCATCTTGATTAAAATGCAAGGGCAGTATCTCACTGATTTCCATGAGTTACACAGCTGAAAAAGTTCTGTCATAGTACACTAGGAAGGATAAAGCAATGCAGTATTTAAAAGAATCTACTGATAGCTGGGTATGCAACATTTTAGATCAAAATCCTTTTTCATCCAGATGACAGACAAACAAAAGATAGTAATTAGCTAATGATATCTGATTTTCACTGTTGAAGCTTTGGAATCCTTAAGGAGGCCACTGAATGCAGATTATTTAAATCCTTTGAAGACCACCTTAGTGAGGTCACTGGGGGTTTGCGACTCAGGAAGTAACACATTCTTTAGGTTGCCCAATAACTGATGGGATGACATAATCTTCCTGAATGTACAAGGTGGGAATTGTCTTCCCCGGTGCAAATCACACTACTCCCAGTGCTCAGCAACATAAGCCTTACCGTAGGAAGCTTAATTTACCTCTAGGAACCGCACGTGAGGCTCCTTTGAGACCTATGGCAAATTACTTAAGCTTTGGCTTCAGGACTTGGTCTCAAACTATGAAAAAGGGGAACTAAGGATACAAAATTTCCCAGTGTCCGTGATTTAAATTAGATGTGTTTGTGAGGTTAATAGGGTATGAAGCTGGCAAGTAGAAGGATTTTGTTGACTGGCAGCTGTTGCCTTAAGGAGGGGGGTAAAAAAACTTTCCAAAACCCTGTAAGTAAAAGAATTCTTCTCTACTTCACCCACATAAAGGTGTCTTGGAAAGTTTTTTTCCCCCTTTCCTTAAGGCAACACAGCAGACAACCAAAGTATCCACATACATAGAAACCATAATTAAGGATATGCCTCAGCTAGCTAGAAAGAGAACTACTGAGCAGAAGGCAAAACAACTCATCAGGTTCTAATGGCTAAGAAAAAAAAAAGAAATACAAGCTCTGAAGACAAACTCATAAGAAATAAAACAAAGGAAAAGGCTCCAAAAACATAAAAGGTCCCTGTTTGGATTTGCAAAATTGCCATGAAAATTTACCAGCCCAGGCATGAAAACACTATTTGCCCAATCTTTATACTGGAGATCAATAACAATGAAAAAACCAGAATACTTCCTTATCAAAACATTACTCACTGAAGCCAGGCAGCCAAATAAAACTTTGCAAGCCTGCTCCCTGGAATAACTATTTTATGTTCCTTTTCTGCTTCAAGTATTAGATATAATCAAGCACAGTTGGATGCTCCTGATTAACGTGATGGTTGCCTGGAAACACGGGCATGGTGTGGCCCAACTTTGCCTGTGCTTGAACTTTGGGACAGGCAGGTGAAGGAGGTCAGGCTGGCAGCCCTCGCCTCTTAAAGCCTTTTAGTCCAAGCTTTGGGGGGAAAAATTGTAACTGGACACATGTTCAAAAAGAGAAGATAAACAACTTTGGAAGGAAGGGAGAATACAAATTTGTATTCTGAAAAGCCACTGTATGTTTTCTTTGTATCACAAGAATTGAGAGTTTCGGCAACATACTAAATTAATAATGGAAAAATGTGGAAAAAAAAAATCCAGCCCAGAAGCTTCCACAGACAATTAACTCCTGTCGCAGTATCACATCCCTTAAAAAAATAGCTGGGGGAAAGGAGACAAATACAGGTGAGAAGATAGGGAGGAAGAGATGAGTTCAGCTTCTTGTTCAGCCACATTTGAAAAAAAAACAACAAAATAAAACAAACCAACCTTATTTCTAAGGTCACGAATTCCTCTGTAGAATGAACCAAGCAGTATTTTTTATTCTGGTCCCGGACGGGACACCTGCCAGGAGCCCATCCCTGAGGGCCATGTGAGGCATTTGTGAATTAACAGGATCACACAATGAAGTGCTGGCTCCCATGGGGCATTCGGGGGGATTTCCTCCCCAAAAAAGGGTGACAGGACAGCGCGAAGGGCTGCCCAGGGCGGTGCTGGAGCGTTTAATCCCTGAGGGTGCTTAAGGAAGGCTGGATGTGGCAGTGGGTGCCGCGGCCTGCTCCACACGGGTCTGGGGGGGGATCCCTCACAGGTCCGACCCCACCACCTCAGGGGGCTTTCCCAACATAATCAATTCCTTTTTCCCCTCAAGGAACCTTTTTCCCCCCTCTGTAAGGTTCCTCACCCCCTGAGCCCCCCGGGCCGCCCCGGCCCCTCAGCCAGGCCCGGTGTGTGTGTGTGTCACACACGGGCGCTGCTCCCGGGGCCGGGCCGGCCACCCAAACCCTGCCATTCCCACAAAAATCCTCCAGCCCCCCGCACTGTCCCTCTCGGGGCTCCGTAGCGGGGCGGGGAAAGGGGCGGGAGAAGGGCAGGGAAAGGGGAGGGCGAAGAGGAGGGCAGCGGCGGGAGCGGTGAGTGCCGGCCCGGTGTGTGTGGGGCGGGCCGGGGCCCTGCCGTGCCCCTCTCCCTGTCCGGGATCCCCTGGGAACGGGAGGGGATCCCGCCATCCCCCCGGGCACAGAGGCCCTGGAGCAGGGGATGGAGGGGATGGGCCCGAGGGAGGGTCTGGGGGCACACCCGGGTGCCGGGGTCCGAATCGTGCCGGGTGTCTCCGATCTAACCCCATGCCGGGGCTTCAGCCGGCCCCTTTGAAGGCGCCCTTTCCCAAGCTGGTTCTTTGCCTGTATTTGCGAGCCGAGATCAAAAGTGCTGCTGCTGTTCCAGTTTCCAGTGCGGATCTGTGTGTACAGAGAGGGACAGACTTCTGCCCCCACAGACATTAAACAGTGCTATGGGCCAGCTCTCTAATTGCAGCAAAACATGTGAGCAAAAGGTGTTGGAGATGAGGCCTTGGAAGTTTAAAAGATGCAAACAAGGGTTCTTAGTAACAATTTCAGGAGTTACAGAAATGCCAGAGAGAAGTTTTAATGCAGTGGCTTTAGGAGCTCTGTCTCTCCACCTCAGCCCTTAAGGTTTTGCTTTTATCTCCTTTGACATTCTCTTCTACTGACAGTATTAAGAACCAGGGCTCTGCCTGTCTGTGCTGAGTATTGAAACCAATATGGGAATGTGTTGCTTACCCAAATGTTTTCCCTTAACTTCTCAGCTTGCCAGAGGAGATCAGGATGAGTCTACGGAAGCAAACCCCGAGTGACTTCCTAAAACAAATCATCGGCAGGCCAGTTGTCGTAAAATTAAATTCTGGAGTTGATTATCGAGGTAAGTTCTCCGTCTGACTTTCACAGTGAGTAAAGGAGTTGATTGGGGAGGCTGGAGTGGATGCATTGATTTTGAAAAGCAGAATAGTACAATCCAGAATTTTGGAGTATGTGAATACGATCGCAGGATGGTGACATTAAAAATGGAAAAAATCAGCTCTGGAGAAACTGATGAAAAGGAAGTTAACGGTGGATTTAGAGAATAAAATTACTGATCTGCATCATTAGTGTCCTTAGTCACAGGTGTTTAAACTGGAGTCATGGGGTAATTCGGAGTTTCTAAACTGACATTTGTAAAGATTGTCTGGAGTTACAACTGCTAAAATGGCCAGGCAGCCCCCTTTTCAGTGCTCTGACAGCAACCATTGTTGGAACTACTCTTGTCTTCACCCTTCTGTTCTCTAATTCCTTGTAGAGATCTTGGCCCAGAAAAGCTTCAAAGTTAACTACGCTGTCTGTCATAAGGTGGCTCTTACACAAAGGATGAGAGAGTTACTGACATTCTTGGTTAAACACCTATGTTGGACCAAGACTCACAGAGATACAGGAGAAAGCTTAGTGTGGCTTTCACTGCTATATGCTTTCATTTTAACACAGTCCAGCAGTTTTATTGCAGAACTCTTCAGCCTATCTGTATCCCTTCACACACTGTATATAGGATTACAGATGTTTTAACTAGTAAATTAAAAACTTTTCTGTGCAGTGAAGTGTCCTGGTCCTACTCCCATTATTGACCTGTCCAATTTTTCTAGTAATATCCAGACAATTCAAACTTCTATTGTGCACAGTTCAGAGATTTCATTCTGTAGTAACATAAACACTATAGTTCTGCTACAGAGCACTGTTTCAGATAGGTTTACTTCAATTGGCTTAGCCTGGCACCTGTGAGAAGAGGCTCGTTTATGCTGTGACAAGGAGTCTGTTATGACAGTTCTAAACTGTTATTGTTCACTGACAGAGCCAGCAGCGCCTCCTTTTCCCTTGCTGTTTCTCTTTAGTGTCGCTCAGATGACAAAATTTGTAGTCTCATTTCTCTAAGAAACCCATTGAGCATTTCAGGTGGGATTGGTGGCTTAAAAACTTCGCTGCATCTCTGTGAATGCTTTCTTGCAGGACAATGTTGAAAGAGTTCATTAAAGTCAGTTAAAGCAAGTAATTTACCTGAAGGTACACACAAGGCAGGGCTAAACCAGATTTGGGTTTTTTATGTACTTCCTATTTGCTTTGAGACCATTGCTATCTCCTACTTGGTAAGATCCATTTGTAAATGCTGTAGATGGACTAGTCCACTTTTCCCTCCACAAAGCTAGTTTAGCATGCCTGCAGCCAGACCTACCAGGAATTGAACCATAGCTCCTTGAACGCCATTATTGTACTGGATTTTTTCCCCCCTCTTCCATTCCTTATTTCCTTATGCTCTCCATCCTTTCCACTTGATGTGATCTTGTGGTTGAAAATCTGTATACTGTTTTCTTTTGAAAACAATACACACTGTTTTGTTTTCTGCAGAAATGTGACCAACACTTGGAAAAGCCAAACATTTAAGAAACAGCGTCTCAGGCTTTTGTTGCAGATGTTTAGATTCTCCCCCAGGCTGTGCTGTTAATTTTATGTCTGTATCTCCACCCTCCAAGCCACCACACACACAAGCCTAATGCAAGTGTTGATCTGTAACCAAAATGTCTGGATTCATTGCCAAGTGCTGCACATGCCCTGGGAAAGTAATCAGTTGTATATTAATGTACAGTTTGTGTGTAGATATGGATTTGTACATTACAACATCTCTACATACAGAAAGATGGGCAGTCATATTTGATACCATTACTGGCCTAAGAGTAAGCACAAAGAAAAGGAGGAAAAGAATGAAACAACCATGAACTAGGAACCAAACAGTTTGAAAATACTGCATTTGTGACCTACTGAGTGATGGCTTAGGTAAACCCACACAGGACAACTTTAATTTTGGACAAACATTTTTGTTTTCTGTTGCTGCATGGAGCACTCAGAATGACTGGAAAAGTTTTGACCCTTGTTTGATATAGAGTTTTTGGTGCATTTAGTGATCTTTTGTGAGCAGTCAGTTTTTCTTTTGTCTGTGGAAACAGGAAAGAAAAACAGAAAGGAAAATAATCTTTAAACCATGAGAAGTTGGCAGAACTTGAATTCCTATTTATTATATGGACGATACTGCAGTAGCATTACTGAAAAATGAGAATTTGTCCTAGAGGAGGATTCTCAGAATGGAGTTTTCTCCCTCTCCCCAGTTACAGCCAATATATTTTGAATTTTACTGCCAGATAAATTGCTAAGTGTTTTTCAAACAGAGAAAAAAATAATTTTAGTAGTATTGTGTGTGCTGCAAGGATGAAGTCAGGAAAACACACATGGCAAGAGGGACATAAAACAACTTGTAAAAAGCTGTATTATGTGCACTATTAACAAATCAGGAGGCATTCTCTGAGAAATTCTTTACATCTGTTAATCCTCACATTCAGTTCCTTAAACAATCTGTTGGTCAGATGAGTTAAATTTGTAGATGGCCATGGTTCTGATTTTAAGGGTGAGTGTAGACAGAGAGGAGCAATTTTGAATGAAAAAACGCCACCATGCTGCCAGCACTTAGGAAGCACTGTGTGATCAGGGTACAGCCTTCAACAGGAGCTATGAGAAGCAAGGACATAAATACAGTGTAATTTTATTTTTGTGGGAAGATTTCAGTGCCCTTAGAAAGCCCTTTGTCAAAAAATACGTTGAATTTTGTTTACATCGAAAGAGCCTTGCAGTCAATGTTCTTCTAGGTCTGTAAGCATGAAGATAAATATGAACAGGGGGTATGGTGTCCTGTAACAAAAGGGTTTTTTCAGCTATATCCTTCGCAAGGTTTAGTGATAACTCAATTTACCAAGTCTTGTCCTTAGCTTATCCACTTATTCTTAATGTCACAGGTTCTTTTTAAGTGTGCGGCTTAAAACACAAGTGAGAAGCTGCAGCTCAAACTTTTACAGTGGAAATTGTCCATCTTTTGAAAGTCATGCCTTAATGACTTCTTTTTTTACCCCCACAACTCTTACTTCAATTGATAACATTCCCACCAGAGTGCCTGGGATTCTCTCCCAGCTGAATCATTTGAAGATTACATCTGGCCAAGCTTGGGCTTTTGGTTTGTAATAAAGATACAGATTTGGGCTTTTCTCCTGTACTATGCAAACACAATACATTTTTGTTTATTATAAAATAAGTTTCAAGCTGCTTCTCTCAAACTGTCACTTTTCAGGTGTCCTGGCTTGTCTGGATGGGTATATGAATATAGCTCTGGAACAGACTGAAGAGTATGTAAATGGCCAATTAAAGAACAAGTATGGGGACGCATTTATCCGAGGAAATAATGGTAATTCCTACTCCTTCTGTTCTTGCTCATTAGAACATTGGGGTTTGATATTTACTTCTGAGTTTGAGGGGTGGCTGAGGTATAAGTGAGAATATTAGTTTTAGGCCCTCTTAGAAACCTTCACATAGTCACTTTTTACAGTTTCACTTTCCTGTGCTTTCCTGCATTCCTGTGGCCCTTTTTGCCTCTGAACCTGAGGTTCATTTGGACAAGCACATTCTTTCCTAGCCTTCCTCAGGGCCTATTTTCTGTCATTTGACAGCCTTACTCTTTTGCACTTACTGCTTGCTTAGATGGCCTCTGCACTACAGGAGTTTGTGTTTTGCTAGACAAGCTATTGCATAAATTTGTGATACAGTGCAGATATTACAGTGACACTGTAGTATTTTTCTGGTGAGGCAGTTGTCCAGAACTGAATGAATGCTGCTCATTGGTACTGGAAGCTACTTTCATCTTTGAATAAAGATTTTACCACCAGTCAAGAAAATCCCTCACGCTTTACTGTTGAGCCTTTGAATATCCCAGTGCAGTAGGTGGATTTTAATGCACTTCAAGGACAATCCCAGGCTCCTGGAATCACTCTCTGGTATCAGTTAGGCTGTAATAGCAGGATATGCCAGGGAGGAGAGTATCTAAAAATAGGAAAGGTTCCCAAGTCAGATGTGAAGAGACTTGTAGAGAAGGTAAATGAAGCAAAGTTTGACTAAGTTACTTGGGAAGAAAATGGAGGTCAGCAAGGAGGGAGGATATAAAAAGAAATAAGCACTGAATTCCTTGTCACAAAAAGAGTCAGAGATTGTGGCACCAGTGTAAAAGAGTATTTTGGGTGAAGAAATAATCCTTGAAGTGAGGCCAAGTTCTTTTTGCAAGGCATTTGGACTGTTATGCTGAGGAGCAAAGTGACATTATAGCTGGAGAATTAATTAAAGAAATAATCTATTATGAAAGTTAAAACAAATGGATGAGAGGCAGAAGGCTGAAGAACAGGCTGAACAGAGAAGTAAAGACATCCCAGGTTTATGAGTACAATATCATTTCCTGTGATGCATGGATCTGTTGTGGGGATATCCCCAGCCAGGCAGGTGGAAGATATCTGCTGCTTCAGAGCTTATCATTAACTTTGCCTTAAGTGCTTGGGATTTACAGCTTTTGTTGAAAGATCACAGCATTAGTGTCTGACACCCGTAATTCTGCTGCTTAGGAACTCTCTCATGCTCCCCTCGGTAATACTGCAGGGTACTGGCTTTGTTCTTCCTCTGTTCAGCCTCTATCTGCTGGAGTCTATTTTGGCTATGAATATAATAATTACTGAACCAAAGTAGTACATAATGTTTCAGTCTGATAGCATTTTTTGAAACGTGGACTTCACTGACTTTGTTCATGCTGAACAGGATTCATCATAGTGTCGATTTACAAGCCATGGAAATAAGATGTTTTAAATCAACAGGCTTCTGCACATTATTTACCAGGGCTCTCTTACATGTGCCACTTTCTCTTTTTCAGTGTTGTACATAAGCACACAGAAGAGGAGGATGTGAGGATGCCAGAAGAAGGCAGTTTTGTACTTGTGAACCTCTTTGAAGTGATGAGCCGTATTTGATTTGTAGTTCATAATCCACTGGTGGAATACAGAAGCGTTTTTTTTTTAAATAAATGTAAATTAGTGTAAACTTCTGGATTATTTTTTTTCCCCAAAAAAGTTTGCTTTGTTCCACTGTACAGAAAATAAAAGAGAAGCATGTAACAGTGCCACAAGACTAATTTGAAGCAACAGCTCCTTTAATTATGCTAACAGTTACAAAAATACTGATGGGAAGGTAAGCAGGCATGGAGTAGTTGAAAATCACAGCCTTGCCTTGATGGCAAAACAATAGTTTGACTGATGCTGAGAAGAGAAATGCTAATGTTTTGGTGACAATGACCTGTCCCTCTTGGAAAACACAGGGTCAGCTTTAAATGCCAGTCTAGTAAGAGTCATCGGGTAAAAAGTTCAGCTGTCCAAAAAATCTTGAATTGTGGATTGAATCAAGGGATGTAACAGTGACACTTCAACAGTTAGGGGTGGGGAAAGAATTGAATCAAATGGAAGAAAAGCCTTAAGCGTGGAAGCTCTGTGCCAGCTGGGGAAGTCAGTCAGAGGTGAAGAGCTCTCTGTTGGTGTGTCAGTACAGCTAGTAGCTGCTTCACCTCCTGCCTGTGTACCCCCACCCTACCTCTGCTTGTGGTGACCTTTTCTCGTGCTCCTCTACCAAACACAATGGACTTCTTCAGTAAAAAGCAATTTTAACTAATACCTAAATGTACTCTGAAAACAGACTAGGAATGTAAAAGCTTTTGTAAACATGCCATATGCATCCTCTTCAGACAGTTCACTTTCTCCCATCCACTCCCCTCCAAACCTAGTACTACCTATATCTCTTTTTTTATGTGCTAGCCAGAAATAAGAACAAATGCATTAAGCTTATAGCATAGGGTATGCATGAGGGCAGGGAAACCTTTGAGCAGACAGTGGAGTCAGAATATGTTTGTGTATATTTTTAGCAAATACCAAATAATCAAAGCACAATGAGTAAATCCAGCTCAGTTTCACATGGATATTTAGTCCATTTTATAAAATATATTTTCTCCCTTTACATGCAGTCAGCCAAGAAAAAAAACTTCTGGAGATTCAGATGTTTCTGTACCTGAGTGCCACATACTCAGAATTTCCTGTTCTTCATTACAAAGTTCTAAGTTAGGGTAATGTACCTCTTGGCGAGGTTATTGAGCCAGTTTTTTAAATTGAGTTTCTGAAGTCCTGCTTTATTCTTTGGACAGTTCATAGTGCCTCCAGGAACAAAACCACTTCTGGTTGGGGATGGATTAATAGAAGAGAAGTGTGTGAATGTAACATTTGCCCATTCTTCCCAGGTACCAGTAGCTCTAATGCAAGCAGGTAATAATATCTCAGTTATCAATGGGAAAGAATGTAGGGTACAAATTTTTAATTTTACTGGTTTTTAAGATCAAGAAATATTTCTAAATTATTTTGCAGCTGGTAGTTAACCTTTCCACATGAAGCACATCAGAGGCCATGACAGAACACACAAATAGAGTTGCTACTGTACAATATGCTTCAACAATTTATCATTTGCTGACAAGGGTTGAAAAAGGTCCAGGATATAAGACAAATCACTGAACTACTCTTCTGTAAGTGACTTCTTTTTTCAAAATGAAGGTGTACCTCCAAGTAGGGCATGCAATTTCTCATCTGTGTGTAGCTGGCAGGTTGCTGTCTGCTTTCAGTCCTGGAGACTGTCTGGGTTTTGTTGTTTTGAAGTTTCTTTATTTTAATACAGGGTTAATTTCCCACACACACTTCTTTCTCCACCTTTCTCTCCTCACACACACCTGCCCACCTATAGCAATACATTTCACACAGATTTTGATTTACTCTGAAGAGTTTGCATTGCTAACTTTTTAACCTGCACTTCTGTTTCTACAAGTCTAGCTGCAGAACACAATTCAGTGTAATCTCTGCTTCTGATGGTCCAATCATACACTAAACACAGAAAATACTATATGGCTTAGATGCTGAAGGGTTTTTTTAATGTATTCTAGATCATGAAGTCACTATGTGAGGTGGACAGGAAAATTTGCATTGAAGATCAGCTGTTGTAATTAACATTCAAATTTCAAAAGTAGCAAAAGAAATGAAGCATTTAATTCCCACAATCACTGCCCTTAATATATTTTACATGATTTTACGCCCTCTAATTCAATTTTTAACCCCTGTGTTTAAATCAAGGAGATATTTAAGCTTGACTTCAATTAGGCAGTCCAATGCTTTATCCAACCAAAACCAGATTACATCCAAATATTCACACTGGATTTATTCTACTTATCTTTTAGATAAATAATAAATCTTTTAGATTTATTTTGACCTACGTATTCTGTAGGACAATACTCCATTTGGAAGTAAATCAACAGCTTTTAGAAAGGGACATGGAATGCTATCCAGATTTGCATGTATGTAATCACATGTATGTACATAAACAGCAAAGCAGAATGGTATATTTCACAAGCTCCTGATAATCTAATTTGTAAGATATTTATCCTCTTGGATGATACAGACACACTCTTACAAAGGCAATATACCTTCACACATAGCAGACAGTATGAGATACCAGTGCTTATATTGTTCATGTTACCTCATTTACCATATCCTGATACCTGTGTATAAAACAGCTTTGCTTGGAAATCAAGCTCAACTAGAGCAGAGCTGACAATGAAACATTCTTTGCACAACTTGCAAGCATTTGTCCATCACCGTTCTTAGAAGAACGTACCCAAAATTAAGTAACCCAAAACTAACAAAGAAAAGTGATTGAACTTCAAAGGCTAAAGCTGCATGACCACACAGATAATCAGTACTTTTATACAACAAAGACACATCATGAAGCAAAGGCCATTCAACCACTACCCCACCCTCAGCTGCCCATTCAGGTCACAGGCAGACCTTAGGAAGAGCAGTGACTGTAAACTTGCTACATCTCCACATCCAGCATAAACTTCTTGCACTTGAAAAGACAAACTGAGCCACATTTCCTTAAACAAAAGCCTGGCTGGGACCATATCCTGGGAAAATTAAAGAAAGCAAGCCTGGGAGAAAGAGATAAGTACTTACTTTGTGGTGAGACAACCAAAAGTCAGGTTCCTACTAAAGCCTGCAGTGCCCCCGAGTGCCCCTATACAAAGGGGAAGGCTTTGCCTTAAGGGTATACACTGATGTCCAATTAGTTGCCACCTGATTACAATTAGCTGCCCCTGATTACAATCAGGTGCCACCTGATTACAATCAGGTGCCACCTGGTTTCTAGGTCAAAGGGAATCTAATGCAACCCGTTCTGACTGTCATTTATTTGAGTTCTGTCTCTTTCATGATGTTACAATGACAAAACAGGACTCAGAGCCCTTCTGGGAGTGACTTGCCCATTAAGTCCTGAGGCTCTTTCCGAGCTCTGAAAGCCACAGCTGCAGGTTTCAGCTGCAAGTTGTATGTGGTAGGCAAGGAAGCATGAAAGCGTTTGCAAAGTGACAGCCTTCCTACGTTTGACTGATGGTACCAAAGCAATGCCTGATCTTTAATACGCCAACTCACACCCATGGCCTTCCAGGTCTGCACGGCCCCCTTGGCTCAGGATACCTCAGCTACCCCAAACCATGGATCTCACAGGCAGCTCCCACCTGCCTGGCCTTGCCTTGAGCTAACAGCAGCAATAAGTTCTCATGAGAACATCCTTCAGAACAGAGGGTTGTTCTGGTGGACAGAAATTACAAAATAGCTCAAGTGATGGAGAGCAGCTCTCCACGGACAGGTTTGCATCTGCCCTGTGCTGTGGGAAAATCCATCTGGGCTCTGACTGATGCTACAGGAATGTGGGGTGCCCAGCATCTGAAGGGATATTCATTTTACTTGCTGTCTGTATTCATCATCTTACTCTGTCTTATAAAGCAATCATTAAGCTATTTGCGGCCAGGCCTTTCTCTAGTGCAGAACAGCTGCCCAGGCTGCAGTAGTTACCAACTCAAATAAAGGGTTATTTCTTTAATAAATCACTCAACTTTGTTTTTTTCTCTAGGCTGAATTTATAAGGGGGTCTCACATTATATGTTGCATGCATGTGTGTCAGTTCATTCCCAGTAGTACCATTTTAATCACTGTCACACTGCACTGTGATAGAGGAACAGCAATAATAGTCATCCAAATAAAAAGGAGAAGAATCTGGCAGTACTTCTGCCAGCCCTCCACCAAACTAGTGTCGGAAAAACATCCTCTTTTCCCTGTTTTCCCCAAAGGGAGAGCCACAGACGTGCCCAGGTCAACCCTGAGATGCCAGTTTGTAGACATTGTTCTCCATTTTCCCTGCGGGGTTACCATGGATTTTTACAACTACCCTGCTCGGGGTTTTTAACCACTCATCTTGCAGTTGGCCACTGCTCTTTGTTCTAAAGACGATTTGAAATGTTCTTAAATAAGGTAGTGCTGCCAGTTTTGTTGGCTTAATGATCAGTTCCTTGTGATCTGGACTCAACTGTTGCCACCTTCAAGATCTCCTCTTGATCAACCTGCCCATTCTTCTCTAAGCCCTCTCAAACTTTGTTCACAGGACTCAGGTGGGCACTGGCTGACTGGGAGGGACTTCTGACTTGTTGAAACTATTATTATTCTGTAGTAGCAAAGCACTTCTCAACCTGTCAAGCAACCAGCTTGCTGTTGAGTGTCAGCTCTGCGGTTCTTACACCCATGTCCAGATGACATCTCCACTGCATCTGCTCCACATTTGTTGCCCCTGTTGTGCCCTGGTGATGTGGAGATGTAGAAGCAATCTGCAAGAATGACCAAGTTCCTGCATCAGAGCCTGGGATGTTCATGGGTTTATAATCCTTCTGTGTACTTTGTCAGTGAAATTTCAAGCCTGTCTTAATTATCAAGCTATTAAAATACTACTGAGAAAACAACAGTGAGAGGGTAAGTTGTCTTGTGTCCCCCTCTCCTTGCCAGCTTCCTACTAACAAAGACTGATGCCAGGAGAAAGGCAACCCGCTCTCTGCAGTCACAGCAGTGCCACGGGGTCTGTCTGGGTCCCCTTGTCAGAGTGATGTGCAGAGCCCAGCTGAGCTCAAGTGGCTCCTGCAGGTCGGAGCTCTGGCCACACAAGGCTGAGGCAATGCTGTCCTGCTGGGTGATGCAACCAGAGGCTCTGGAAGGGCTGTATTTCTTAACTGCAAACATCTGCCTGTCACTTGGCATTTGAAGGTGCACTTGGAGGCTGCTGGCCAGTGCTTGTGTCCTGGTAATGACTGTGACAGGCTTTTTCCATCTCTGAGGAGGAGAAGGTTCTGACATTTGGTTTGAGTGAGGCTTTGAAGCCACTGAGTTCCTCTGCTTGAGAGCAGGCAGTGAGCATGAACGCCGCGTAAGGCTGTGTTTCAGAGCAGCCCAGCAATTAACCAGGCAGTGTTGTGCAGCTCTGCTGGCTGGTGCTGCTAAACCTGCGTACAGCAGCACGGCCTGCCCTGCCAGAGGCTGCTGCAGCCTTGGAAGTGAGCAGAGACCGTTCAGCACTGCTGTACATGCCCTGCTGTTACAGAGGGGTTGGATCTGGGTCTCACTTCTTTGAGCCCCTTCTCCCCGTACCTTTGCATGGAGCTCCAGGAAACATCCAACACTGCTATTTCAGTGTCCGCTCTTTGCTGCTTTTCCTCCCTTTTCAGGTGGAAGCCAGTGGAGAAATGGTCTTCACTGGAGCTGGCATAAAGAAAATGTGCCCAGTCTGGGACATCAACTGAAGAAGACAATGCAATGCTGTAACACTGTCCCGTGATGCAAAGACCCACACTCACACAGAATACTGTTTTCAGACCTAGCCACGGTGCCAAATGGCTGTAACGTTTGGCATTTTTCCTGCAGACTGTCAGAGGTCTGGAGCTACTGCTTTATTGTAAGCAAGGGATGGTTTAGCTTAGGAATAACTTAGTAAGGAAAAGCCATAAGAGACAGGCTGGTTTCAGGAAAGGATTAGTCACTGACACAGCATAAAGGTATTCTCTTCTGTATAAAAAGTGTGGGCAATTACAAACTGGAGCAGAAGCATTAATGCAAACCTTTCCCCCATTGCCTGAATGATGCTCTGATTCCACTGACAAAAGGAAAGAAAAGTACTAGACAGACATTACATCTTGACATTTTTCAGTGACTTCAAGGCCTCTTTCAAGAGCAGAGGAGAGCAGGCTGATGAGAGCCCAGTGCCACCAGTTGCCATACTTTCCAACCAGTTAAAAGCTGAGAGCTGGGCTGTCAGCAGCAGTACCTCAGCCCAAGCACCAGCATGAACTCATTCACATATTTATCCAAGGAGGAGGAGGAGGACTAAAGGACCCCAAGCACTCTTTTGCCCATCCATCTTAAATAGCTTTCTTGCACCACAGTGCCCTGGAACATCAGACACTGCGTCCTAAGGGCCTGTTGGCTGAAGAAAAGCCAGCCAGCTGATGGGGGTGTAACTCTGTTCATCCATCCCCACTCACAGTCACAAGCTGCCAGCAGTTTGTTCAGCATCTCTCAATGGCAGCTCTAATGATGAATTGGACCCTAATTTCCATCTGTTGTGAGCAGTGAGCCACTGTCAGTGAGTGGGGCGGGCTTGGTGACAGTGACCAGGGTCAGCTGAGAGTCCCGATCACCAGAGGAGTCTGCAGTGACGAGATGGATCCCAGAAGGAGCTGAGAAGTCCAGGGACAGGACTGACTGCCAGCACAGCTGCAGCATAGGAGTTGGGAACAAGGAGCAGGGCTGACAGCCTGGACTTACATACAGCTCTTGTGTGGGGGGACAGTCACACGTAGCAGATGTTTAGTCCCCTGTGCCAGCTTTGGGGGATTTGTGGGGTGTTGATGGCTCCTTCTGGAAGGGCTGGCACATGGGATGCGACTTCCCAGCCTTTCCAGCACAATTTGGCTTTCACTGCCAAAATTAATCCCATGTAAGCATGACAGGCAAGGCACACTGCTCAGGGGTTATGGAGGGAGCTGATGTGCCTTTGCTTTGCTTTGGCATGGAAGGGAGGATGTGTCTGTGGAGAGGGTAATGGGGAAGCAAAAGCCCAACCACCCTGCACCTCTGCAAAGGAGTGTCCCACACAAACCCCATGACTTTGCTGTGGCTGCCACCCCCCAACTAGTTGCCTTTGTTTTCATTGCAGAAGCTTGGAGATTTGGAAAAGAAAAAAAAAAAAGAAAGGAAAGGAAAGAAAAGGGGTGGGATGTGACGAGAAAAACTAATATGATCAAAGCAGGATTTGGACTCTGGCAGAGAGCTGCTGTGGGTGGTGGGTATTAGCAGTAACAGCTGCTGCGCTTCCCATTAGAGGAGAAAGGGAAGAAGGTCCCTGAAAGGATGGGTCTCCGGCAGGCTGGGAGGGCAGTAGTGGCAGCGAGCCCGGCACTGTTCGTGTCCCAAGGTAAGTGATGGCGGCGTCGGGCAGCCCTGGGGAGCAGGGCACGGCTTCCCTGCCCTGATGGGCACAGCAGGGCAGCTGTGGGGGCATGGGAACAGTGGCACAGCCTGGGAAACACCCGAGGGAAAGGGATGCTGCTCTGGGATACTTCCATAAGCTCCTGTGAGAAATCGTATCCAGCAAGGGAGGTTTATGTGCGCTCAGAGGAGAGGCTGGCTCCAGGAGTGGGAGGCATCCTGCTGCTGGTCCAACAGGTGCTGGGATAGTTAGCAAAGGCTCTTGAGACTTCCATAAGCATCTCCTGGCACATAACTGGTTGGAGTGGCAGGATGCTTGGCTGTGGAAGGTTAAACTGCATCCATCTGCTTGCTGCTTCAGTCTGGGCATGGACTGTTTCATGTGCGGTGGTGGTTTGTTAATCAGCGGGCGAGTTTCAAAAGTGCTAGAGAGGGAGGTGTAAGAGACCTCCTCAGCCTCGGGTTTCCTCTGATTCATTTACATCTACCTATTGACTAAGTGTAATGACATCTAAGGCAGGAAAAGCTGCATTTTGAAAAGATGATAGAAAGCACTACATTAAAATCAGAACCACCTGCCTTATGATATCCATTGCAATAAATACTCCACACTCATCCTTCAGCTTCACTTTCAAAAGTGCATTTTGAAAAATCAGAATAACACAATACTCCAGTTCATCTGGAAATGTGTCTTGTGCCAGCCACCAAAGCTGCGAGGTACTAAAGATGCAGCATACTAAATATTAGACCTGAACTGTGTCGAGAAAAAAAAATGCTTGCTTGGATTAAAGACTGGAGAATAAGGAGAAATCTTGGCAATAGCTGAAACAGCCACCAATTAATCTCAGGGTTCCAACTCTGACTTCAAAGACAGCATCACTACTACCTTGTCAGCTACAGCAAGCCCTGACTGAGAGGGACAAGCCTAGATGCTGCTGGGTGGCCAGACAGGGGTCCCATGGCCAAAAGCAGCTCAGCATGAGGGGCATCCACGTGCTGTCACTGCAGTGACACAGCTCTGTGACAGCAGGCAGAGAGAGGCTCTGCTCTGGACACCAGCCCCACAGGCAATGGGGGTCTGCAGTAGCTCTGCAGGTCTAGGGGCAGATGTTTCCCCTATGGATCAGGTTGCACATTTGGACTGGGAATTGTGGAGGGTGCTGAGCATGGCCATACAGAGCCTTCTGCTCCTAAAGCCCACAAGACTTTTTAGAGCAAATCTTCCCCTACTGCTCCCTCCACGGGCAACTTCTCGAGAAATATATCCTCTTGTGGGGCCTCTTCCCTCCCCGCCTCAACAATTACTTCCGAATGTGAATGCTTGGGATTCCCAAAGTGGCACCAGATAGGCTCACAGGCTGCTGAAGCCACTTGTTTCCATGTTGTTTCCTGCCGTAGGATGGAGGACAGCAGGAAAGCCCACACTGCCATTGTTGGCTGGGCATGCACCACCCTGTGCTTGGTCTCCTACGTGGCCGCCTTCTCGCACGGCGCGAGCCTTTCTGCCTGCACCGACATGATGCCCAGGCACCTCAGAGTGCAGCTGCACAGCCCCAACAGCAACTACGTCACTGTCCACACCAACGTGTCCTTCTACTTCCCAGGGGACAGGGTTCCAGGTAAGGAACAGCTTCTCGTTCCCGCACCTGAAAAATACACAATAACTCATCTCAAGTGATGACATTAATCTTTGTGAGGTCAGGGAAGAGGGATAGCTGTTCTGAGCGAGCTACACCACCTCTCTCGTCATGAGGGAATGAACATAGTTACAGAGGAATTCTGTCAGCACCACTTGGTCTAAGGTTCCTCAGGTGATGACTGACTCCAGGTTTTCACCATTCATTGCAGACCAATTGTTTGGTGGAGAGAGATGGGAGGTTTGGGTGCTTTGGTGGGGGAGATTTATTTATCTCAGCTGTGTCTCAACCGTACCAGACCTCATCAAATGCGACAGCACAAGAGGGGCACCTCCAGAGGGTAAAGTGACTCTCCCATCTCCTCTGCACCACACAGGAAGGGGTCTGGGTGACTCACCTGACTCTTAGGCATGGTTGGTTGCATGCCCCACTCCCAGCACCACTGCCCCTGAGCTTTTATCAGTGTTCTTGCCCAAGGTTTTCTTTTGGTTTCAGTGCTATCACTCAAAAATTCATTGCAGACAGTTCACTCCATAACTACAAGGCAAATCCTTTCTGTCCCATGTGTTGTCTTCCAGTGACAGTGAGGAGCACCCGGGATTACATGGGCTTTATGCTCCAAGCTCGCAAAGTGTCCAACAATGAAATTGCCGGCACATTCATCTTCATGCCTCCTGGTTCCAAGCTGCTGGCTTGTTTTGAAGACGGGGACACTGTCACCCACTCGGACAAGTCACTGAAGAGAAACCTGTCCTTTGTATGGAAAGCACCAGATCAACCCATTGGAGACATCAAGTTTTTGTAAGGACATGCTGGTTCCTAACCAGAATTTGTGTCTTCTCAGTTTAAAGGCTTGGCTTTATTTTTCCATTGTACTTGTCCAGCGAAGTGGTTTATTCATCTTGAACCCAGTATAGCTAAATACTCACCAAATGCTGCAACAGTATCCCAGCTGGTACATAAATCACCTTTAATACCTGCTGGGTAGTGCTGCTTTTTATTTACATGGTCACTGTTTTCTCAGAGTAAATACACTGGAAGATGACAGCCTAGGCATTTAGGAAATGGAAATATTAAGGCACAAAGGCAGAACTGTGATCATGTTGCCTGTCTTTGTCAATAACACAGCCCATAGGACTTCCCTACCTACAGGATAATCTTGTATATGACTACTTAAAAATAATTAAAAATTAGTAGTTTTAAAAGAAGTAAAATGTGAATAGAATTAGTCACAGTAGAAAGAGAGTGAGCACTGTGTCAAAACTTGACACCTCTGTTTTGCACCAAAGTCTCAAACTGTTCAAATAGTTTGGTTCTGATTTGAAATGAAATTAAAAATCTTCTAACTGACTGTCTTAGAGAAAGCTCTGTGGCTTTTCATTTTGAAAGAGATTAAATTGTTATTTTTTGACTTTAGAAAACCACTTAGAAACTGTTTGGCCAGATCTTTGGCTGCTTCCCAAAACATAAGCTTCCTGGTGAGTGCTGTGGCTTGTGCATCTTATCACGATTCAATAAAAATTCATTGAGACAGAAATATTGCTGCTTGGAATTTCCAATTTTTAGCCATTGTTTTAGATCAGAAAATACTACTAAAGCCACAGAAAGCTCACGCAATCAAATAAACCCAAACAAACCACAACGACACCTATTCCTAGCCACCTGCTTTGACACTTCTTTCACCTTCTGGCTTTTGACCTTCTGAGAGGACTTCTCATGGCCTCTCCCTTTTTGCCCTATCACAGCATCTGGACAATCTCCTTGTTAGGCTTAAAAATACCTTGTAAGAGTCATCTGGCATAGGAAAACCAAGATCAGTTTCCCCTTAGCTGACTCTCAGAAGCAGCTGAGCAATCTGAGCTGAAATTCTCCCAAAATGTCCACCTTAAATAAGGCTCTCTGGGTGAACAGTTAAAGGTTGGCCAGTGCAGTTTTGGCACCTGACAAAAAGCAGAGGATTAGGCAGGCTCAAATATCAGAGGGCTGAGGAGGGAGACTTTTTCCCCCCCTTACCTATTCTGCTGTTTGTACAAGTTACATTGACTTGTTTTAATTAGTAAATACCAGTGTTGTTTCCCTGCCTACAGAAGATTATAAGCAGAGCTAGTCCAAGTTTTACAAATGTGCTTCTATCAACACGGTGAATGTAATAGAGCTTTTCTTATTGAAGTTCCCACACATTTTTTTGGCTGATCTTAATTATGAGTGGTGATTCTTCACCCCAAATCTTTCTTATGGGACCTGATATCATTTATTTGTAATAGAAAACGTACGCCAGGCTAATCCTTTAAAATACTTTTGCATCACTTCTCTCTTCAGATTAAAGCAGTCTTTGTGATTAGCTAAACAGTCAGATGTTTTATTAATGCTACAGAGCCAGTAAATTCTTGCCTAATTATGTTTTAACAGCATCTCCATAGTTCAGTCATACTTTGTTTACTGGGCAAAGATTGAATCTGCTGTCGTGGCGCAGGGAGGGCAAAACAAGACGCTTGCAGGCAGCAGCAAGAAGCTCGATGCTGTGGTCCCCACACCCTCACAGGGACCAGCTGATCCACACCCCACAGGTACAGTGAGAAAAGGTACAGGTTTTCTTCCTCAGAATAGCTTCATAGCTTATTCTGGGCAGCTGTTGAACACAAGTGACCCAAAGAAGCTGCAGGGACCCTTTTAACTCCTTTGGCCATTGGAGAGATCAGTGATGGCCATGGTGAGCTCCTTGAAGTGAGGGCATGGGCCAGCACTTGAGGTGATGGAGCCAGTTCCAAGGAAGGTACCAGACAATTTAACAGGGTTGCCAGATCTTATGATTCAATGCAAACTCTAAAATACAACATCCTTTACCTAAAATCTCAGCTCCTGAAGACAAGGAAGTGCAATTAGCAATGTTGTCTTAGCAGAGGAATGTGTTTGTCTCTAAATGTGATTCTGCCTTTCAGATATATTTAGTCATATTTATGTGGCCTTTGGTCAGTAAGATGCTCTAAGAATTTACTTGTACCCAAACCAGATGTATTTTTGGCATGGCTCCAAGACTGAGTTTTAATTATTTTACTTGACCATAACACAGGCAGCGAGCCTTGCTGCTTTAATTTCCATCTGGGTTCCTTAAAATTCAGGGACATGTAAATAAAAGAGTTACTATTACAAACCTTCCTGGCAAATGTTGGCTCTGAGTGGGATTTGAAATAAACAAACCCGAGACAACAGACTTCTCCTCTCTCCCTGCTTTTTGTTTTGTCTCCCTGCTGGACAAGGTTCCATCTCTCCCGCAGGCTCCCCTCTGCACACCCTGTCACTCTCTGCCAGCCCCACTGGCATCGTGGCAACACCAGCACTGGGGCCAGGTTTTGGTATCGGGTCAGGTGCCCATCCCATCGATGAGCCAAAGCAGCCAGCCCGGACTTCACGAGCTGTGTCTGGTGGGAGCATCAGGTCCAGAGGCCAGGGGCTGGAGCCATCCCTTCCCACCCAAGCGGCTGCCACGGTGGACGCCTTGCAAGCTTTCCTCTCCCAGGACAATGCCTCCAGCTTCAGCACCTCCAATGGGTAAACTAGGTGGTGGGAAGAGCTATTTCTCCAGTCCTTACAGGGAAGGAAAATAGTACTACTCTCCCTGAAGATGAAAAGGGTCTTGTAGGAAGGTGTCTGTGTCTGAGGGAGAGGTGAGAGGGTGTTTGCTTGCTGAGATTTTGAGAAATAATCCTTTGGAGATTGCACATGACAGACAGTGACAGGGAGAAAATCCAAAACTCCTAAGAACCCAACACTGCACTGCTCAGCCCAGTGGAGGACTGGCCAAGTGGTGGAAAAATGTGATAAAAACTATTGATTGTTACAATATTTTTCTAAAAGTGCATGCAGATATTCAATGGAACAGTGAACTCAGCAGACCTATTTCTCCATCTGCAGGGAAAAGGAAAAAAGGATGCAAAGCAATTATGAAATTTGGCCTTGAGGTTGTCTGCTCAGAAGTCTTAGAGGGTTTGGGCTACATGAGCTTTCATGCAACATTTCATCCTGTGGGTGAAAATGATGGGGCTAGGAATAAATGATGAGGCATGATTAAAAATACAGCGCTGACTGTATGTGTCCCAAAAACAGTGTAAGGAGGGGTGCACTTCTTGGTGGTGTGAGAAACAGGGATTCCCACACGAGCCATGGTGACAGGTCTCACTTACTAACCCTGTCTTTCCTCTGTCCATACCTTAGAGCAGGAAACAATGCCAGCACTGCCGCCCCACGCTTGTGTTTGACCTGTACAGATGACCAGCAGGTAAGCAGTGGGGTTGGGGAGGACAGAAAAGTCTAACAGAAGATGAGGATATAACCTCTCTGCTGCATCACAGCACCAAGCAGCCCATGTAGCTAAGTGGCTAAAACTATGCTGAGACTGTTAAAAGGCTTGTTTTTTTTCACTTTAACTGGAAATCAGTTTTTATATCTCTTTTTAGTTTTTTATTTTTTTGAGCCTGCTGCCTGAGTTTTTAAGAGTTCCACTGTAAAAACAATTTAAAACAGCTTTCCCATATGTAGACATGACTACTAGGTATTACTGGGCTGGAAATGTGTGTTTTATCCCTGTGGAAGGCTGAGATGCTCCTTTTGGGGTTGCTGGATAGATACCACCCAAGAAACTCGCCAGAGCTCAAAGACTTCATTTTTCCCAGGGATGGCCAAAGGAGTTCTGTGCTTTCTGGGGCTGGACGGATCAGAAAGGCAGACATGGTTGAGGGGGTTAGCCACAGGCACTCCCCAGACACAGCTGGAAGAGCAGGAGCTGACAGGCAGGATGAGAGCACCTTTCAGGAAGGGGTGATCTCAGGACAGGAAGCCCAGAAAGGGGTGAAAGGACTGAAACCTCAGAAGAGTGGGGCAACTGTATGTGTGGAAGGAGATGTGGGAACTAGGAGGGCATGTAAGGAATTCAGTGGAGAACAGAGGAGGGAAACTGGAGAATACCAGGGCTGTGGAGGAGAGAGAGGATGCACAGATGGGAACTAGTGGAGAAAGCAGAAAGCAGGGAGAGCTTAGAGATACAGGGTACAATGTTAACAGGGGAAGGCCTATACACAGGGGATGGAGAGAAATAAAATACAAAGAAAATAAAGAACTAGATCTGGGTTGCAGGATGGCACAGGAAGAAGAGAAATAATCGCACCGAAGATAAAAGAGGAAGGGGACATACAGCAGAGAATGAGGGAGAAATATTTAGGACGGAGCAGAGGACAGAGAGCAAGTAAAGGAAAGATGTGTCCCATGAGCAGCTGGCATAGCCATGGAGAGAAGTGGAGACGTGGCAGAAGATGGAAACAAAGGAAACGAAGAGTTACTGCACAAGGCAAGACCTGAAGAGCAAAACAAGATAAAAATATTGAGAAATCAGGCAAGAATGGAGAATGGGAGTCTGAAAAGAAAGGAGAAATGAGGTGAGATAGAGCAAGAACTTGAGAGGCAACTACATTTTCTATCCAAAGTCCCAAATCCTGCAATATATTTTTACAGCATGCTGTTTGCATTTAGAGGGCAAGCGATCCACACACATGCAATCCTCACTTGGCCAGCCCGCTACTTTACAGTTTGCAGTTCAGCCACTGAAAGTCTTCTATTTACCACTGTATTTTGTAGCACCTTCAGAAACGGTCTCTTCCACAAAGGATGCTCTGACCCTCCACTACTTTGCTTCACAGCTTGCCAGGGCTCCTACCTCAGCTTTGTGCTCCTGTCACACTGTCTTCCCAGGAAGCTTTAGAAATTGCTAATGATGGTAGAGGGTGAGAGTTTCTCTGGTGTAATTAATGGATGTGTGAAAAAGCCTGCTGGGCTGGACAGGCTGGAGAGGTGCCAGCTACTGAAGGCCAGATCCAAATCTCAGCAGAGCCAAAGTAAAAACTCCACTAGGTTTTGCAGGTTTTGGATGGGGGCTCAGATGCACAGTAGGAATGGAAAAATTCATTGGGGGCCTCCTAAATTATGTGATTGTTTCCCAGTTAGTCTTGGATGACACCTGCAGCAAGGCCTGGGCCGCAGAACTGGCATGGAGTGGCCATCATTTTGTGACAGATAAAATGAGGTGCATGGAACCAGACAGTCCCTAGAAACAGGAGCAGGCAAGAACAGTCATTCCCACTAAAAGAGGTTGTTAAGCAACACAGAGAGGCAGAAGATTTCAAACTGGCTCTGTACACAGAGAAAGTAAGGCAGGCTTTGGGAAGAGTTCACAGATCATATATGACTGCCCCAAAATCCTTGATGTCAAAGGCCATCCCAAGTCTCCTGTGTCCCTCTGCTCCATGGTTCAATCTACAGCCTCAAAGGGTGATACTGAATCCCAGCAGGCCCATGGGCCTCTAAACATGAAGCTTGGCTGGGAAGATCACATCTGCTCTTTCAGCATGACCCTGGCATCACTCAAGGTGGGAATTGTTTAATAAGTGACTTTTTTTTTTTCTGTGATAACTATGACAGTGAAAAATACCACCACAACAACGGGAACTTCCTCTTCACCTGTGCCCTTCACCTTTGCCCCTTCAACCCACTCTGCTTCTGCCCCTGGACCAACTCCTTTTCATGGCAATTCTGATATGGATGGAGCAGCATCACATCTGTCTCATTTTCTAAAATCTACTGAATAACCAGGGAATGGAGAAGGGTTATTTTAAGACCAGAGGGGCACACAGGTATCAAAAACAATTGAACTGTACTGTGATGTAGCTAGTGAGAAATTAATTATCCCCCTTTCTCTTCTCTCACTGTATATTTTGGTATGTTTTTGCTTTTAAAGGCCACTACAGAGAGCAGAGCCATCTTGAAAGCTTCCCTGCATGTGACAGCATCTCCCTCTGCCCTGCACGTACACACTCACCTGGGTGACACTGCTGCAACCACAGCCTGGTTAGGGGATGCCAACAATTTGTCCTCGGCTTCAAGGCAAATGGCAGAAAGAGAGCTGGCCCTGCAGCCAGAGGAGACAGGCACCCAGGGCGAGGAGGAGGAGGCAGGTGGGAATGCCCTGCCATGGGTGACCAGACCAGCTCCCAAATCTGCTGTTCCCGGGAAAGGAGAAGACCCTGGCAGAGGGAGCCGACTCCTTGCAGCCCAGCTGGGCATGCTGCTGGTGTGCAGCGTGGCCCTGGGCCTGGCACTGGCAGCTGCCATGCGCTGTGTCTGTGCCCAGCACTGCCACAAGCCGACCGAGGTGTCCCTGGGAGAGCCCAGCCCTGGCATCACCGCCGGGCAGAACGGGCAGGGCGTGCACTGCCGAAAGATCCGGGAGAACAGCTTCGTGCTGGTGCAGGCCGAGTACAACTGGGTCAGCCCCTCGAGCAGCGGCAAGAAGACAATCATCTGAACCCCTGCAACACCAAGAGCAGCGCCACAGCAGCAAGCGGGGGTGCAAACAGCCTGGGCTGAGCAGCGCAGGGTATAGGAAGGGGTGGTTTTGGTCCTCTGTGTGCTGCTATATAGGTAAACAAGCTCAAAGCAGCCAGTTCAGACACAGGTGTTAGTCAAAAGTATCTAAAATACAGCTGCTGAGAAAATAGAAGTTGATAGATTGCTCAGCGTGCTACACTTACTGCAATTAATATTGTATATCTGCTCATTAGCTGTCACTGCAACCATGACATACATTTCCTCTGTTGCCTTAAGGGTGCAGCCAAAAATAGAAATTCTTCTCTGCACTGTGGTATTGACTCCTGTTTAATCTCAGCAAAAGTTTCTAGTATTAAATTTCTTTCTAGGAACTACAAACCCATGATATAAACCCAAGCATTCTCACTTAGGAGCTTACAGGTTTGATTCTGTGCACTTGGTACCACTTGGATGACAAAATATTTGCAGGTAGATTTTAAGTTTCAGCTTGAAAATAAAAAGCAATAACTCATTAGCGGAGAACATTGATTTGAAGAACGCTGAATTGATCCATGGGAGTGAAACACAGGGCGGCAGACACCAGCTTTTGGGGCAGAAACATGCCTCCTCATCAGGTGCAAATGGAAGAAAATCTTTGCTGTCCATTTGCACCTGATGAGGAAGCTTGTTGCAGCCTGACAGCCAGCATTTACTGAGTCTTTTACTTTGAGTCGGCTCAGTAACACTCTGTGCAGAAACACAGACTGAGAAGTACCCTTCCCAGGTCACTTTGGAGATCCTCAGCAAAGGCTGCATGGGAAGTTAACAGCATCCTTGTGCTCTGAGTTTGTATTAACTTCTCTCTGACCATGTGGTTTTCTGCAGGATGCCACTAAAACAGCCCTTGGAAAACATCAGGATCCTGGACACCTTCTAAGAAGGAGGTGACAAGGGTAAAGGTTTATTTGTTTGCAGCTTTCAAAGAGTCAGAAATAGCCCTGGTAATGATCCTCTGGAGACACATTTCAGAGCCTTTCGGAGAGCAGGAATTGGCCCTTCTGGTGTCCTCTTCTGGGGTGGATCAGCTCAGATGGTCCCCAAGCTGTGTAATGGGGGGACACATTTTGTTGCTGCAGCTTCATGCACAGCCCACAGCAAACCCCCTGAGCTAAGCAGATAATGACGGGACCCTGATGGCTCACACAGCCTTCCTGGTGACAACTTCCCCCTCTGCCAGGAGGGTGCTGTGACCATCTCCAGCTAGTTGGCCATCTGCATGCTGGATAGTCAGCCAAAGCCCTGCTCTCACATCCTTCCTTACCTGGGCATTGACTTCAGAAGAGACAGGAGGGGCATAGATGATTTCTCTACTCCAACCCCAGTGTGAGGCACACAGTGCATCTTTTGCTAATAGTGCTCTCTATTGGGGTTCAGAGAGAGCTGGTTTCCAACCATATTACTGTGCTGTCATCAGTGACATGATGTTCTGTGCTGCACAAATTTTTGTCAAGTTAACTTCTAGGCCTAGTGAGCCCTGGGCAAAATAAATGAGTAAGAAGAGATGTGTACTTACAAATGCAGCTTGCAGAGATGAGCTTCATGGTCTTAACCATTGCACTTTGAAGAGAAGGGTGACTGCACCATGGCCCTTCTCCTGCAGAAAAACCAAGGATAGTGCTGAAATTGAAAAGACATTTGTTTTAGGACTCAAAAGGATGCCAGGTGAATGGTTTTATATTCAATAAGTTGAGCTTATGTCCTACCCACTATTAAGTCTACAGGTTTTTAAGTCTTAGACATTTACAATGGCATTCCTCTCCTATGTCATGTGCCTTAGAAAGAAATCATGTTTCTGTAACCCAGTGTAACTGAACTGTGTAGCAACTAAAGCAGACGGCATTGAAGTCATTGTTAATGCAACCAAAAAAAAGTCCTAATTAACTGAGAAAATAGGTCAACAAACTCTTAAATATTTTAAGAACTATCACATATTATTTTAAAAAGTTTCTTATGATGGCATAGCTGTTTATGAATAAATTACAAATACCTATGGCCTCTTCCACTGTCTCTCTAGGTTTACTGTTACCAGACTGCTATAGCTATAAAACCATAACCTTCCCCTCCCCAGCTCTTTCTCCACAACCCAGCACTGCTTCTTGACAGGCTGACCCCAGCAAGTGAAGACCTCAAGGAGGTGTTTGATTAGGATAGTGGCACTTCAACACCACGCTGCCTTTTGCCAAACTCTGCCTTCTGTCAAATTTATGCTGCTCCAGTATTATTATTAGTAAAACCAGTAATGGTGAGCTCTGAGGGACACAGCTCCTTTGAATTAGTAATGAGTTTTGCTATTTTGTGGACTTGGCTGAGACCTAAAGTGCTTGTGTTTTTTTTCTTGACTTCTGAATGATGTTTCATTTATTGTAGTTGCCATGACAAGAGGAGTGGAGGTTTTATCTCTTCTTAAGGCTGTTAAAAACATAGGCACTGATTAATTTATTAAAAGGCATTCACCACCCCCCATTCTTAAGTGGCCTGCCTTGTATGAAAATTAATCTGTGCTCACACTTGAAACAGACTTCAGAGAAAAATAAATGACAAAATTAGGAGAAGAAAGGCACAAACCATTCTAATATTTACTGGAGAGACAAGTGAAAGACTTGCCTTGTTTCCCTCTTTAGGTGCACGACCGTGTTGGTCACATAAGTGCTGCTGGAACTGGGAATTTCAGTTTCTCTAGTGCAGGTCAGCCTGCAGCCCTCTGTGGCCCATGTCAGGCTGCCATCCCTCAGCAAAGTGACATAGGTTTGGGTCAGAATTACTGAACAAGGGTTTGGAAAGCAGCTAATGAACACCTATCCCGAGCCTACCTCCCCCCCAGCCAACCAGGCATCAAACACAATGTCTATGGCTCAAATACATCTTATTGATGCCATTACAATGCTTGAGCTATCCTAACTCTAAAAAAATTTAAAAAAGTAACTTGCATATAGACATGCCCATTCATCACACCCTTACTTGCATATTCATTATCCCATCCCATGTCGCTGTAATTCCTGCTTTCTCTGTGCTGCACGGAAAATGTAAACTACTGCCCTTAAGCCATCAGTCCTGCATGTTGAGCACAGAACACCAGCACTGCCTCTTACTGCTTTTCCATGATATCTGAAAACAGTCAGGTTTTTTTTTTCCCATCCTCAAGCCCGTCCATAAATCTGTTCCCTCTCTGTGTCAGGGAAGATGCTGTCTCATTCAGTGCTGCCCCTGCTCCAATAAAGATGCCCACCCTGACAGCAGCTGGCAGAGGACAGCAGCCCTCCAACACATTAGTGGCACTAAATGTAATGTGGAGAGGTTGCATTAAGCAAACACAGTTGGCCCAAACCTTGGGTAAGTCATTGTGGACATTTTCTGCATTGGTTGAATTGCCACTAATAAGCAAAAAAAACCCCAAACATGCAGTGATTTGACCTGCTCCAAAAGGGGTGACAGGACTCACAGGAGCAGCCACAGGGCCCTGTGGGCCCAGCTGTCACTCTCAGCAGGGATGTGTGAGCTCAGGTACCCGGAGCAGTGCGGGACCAGCCCCAGGCATTGTGGAGATCCAGCTGGGTGACTCGGCCAGCCCTTTTGGCACAGTTTCTGCAACTACTTAAGGCCACACAAACCAAGGGAGGCAAAGCAGCAAGACCAGAAACCCGGAGAGTAAAACTTTTAGCACACTCCCCAGCAAACTGAGCATGGGGAGCTCCTGCCTGGGCTGCCTTCCTCAGGGATGAGGATTTGTCCTTTCCCTCACCCCTGAGGGTTTGCCCCTGCTTCAGCCAGTTCCTTGGCAGAGCTATGGATGCATGCATTATTTATTCACTCAGATTTAAATAACAATGAAAACGCCTGTAAAAAAGAAGAGGAGATGCTCTAACAGTTCCTGCAACGTTCAGCTGCAAAAAGAGAGCTGCTTAGCAGCAAAAGCAAATGACAAAGTAGTGACCTGACCTACAAAGCTGGTGAGCAGCAGAACAAACCCCTCACTCCTCCTGGCAAGCTGGACCCCTCCACTGCCCCAGCAGAGTCTCAAGGCGCATTGTTCTGGACAGCTCTGCAGGGCTCTCTTCCTTCCTTTCCCTTCCCCTCTTTCCTGCCAGCTCTTCCAAGGCACCCACGTCGACTACGGGATGGCAGAAAAGGACCCGGCAAATCACAACTACCCTTGGACCAGGGATCTCTCCTGGTTCCCCCCTGCCACCGAGTCTCTTCCCCTTTGCAGGTCTTGTCTCAGCAGCCCTCTTTCCTCATTAGTGCATATGTGACTCTCTCAATAAAGCATTTTGTTATATGATGTATGAAGGACAGTGTCTCAAACCACATTTTACTGTATATTTAAGTGCATGTTTTGCTGATTTACTGCTGTTCCAGAGAACGTCTCCCTTTCTGAGCAGGGCAGGCCTGCAACGGATATATCAGCTCTGACTAATGATTATTTGTACATCCCAAGGTTATGTCCCACAATCAAATAACGTGTAGGAGGGAAGAGAGACTCCAGCTTACTCGGCTGAGGACAAAGATCACAGATAGTCTCTTTCAATCTTCAGATTGCAATATCCATTACAGATTGCCACCTTCTAATGTCAAAGCATAATTTGTTGCTGAGAAAATGTGTCGCTGTTTCAGAGGCGAGTCAAAGATCAGCCTGGCTGTATATCAGCCCATGTTGATGTACATTAAGAACCCACGGCCAGGTACCAAGGACATCAGGCTGCTGGTGCGGGGGGAACGGCAGCACATGTGACTCGCTGATCTTTGCTGTGCAAACACGCGGCCCGAAGTGGAGAGAAGTATTTAACCCAGTCAAGCGAGGTGTCAGCGCTAATTCCCAGTGTCTAAGGCAGCGCACCAACGCGACATGCCAGGCGGGCGACCGGAGGCAGGCACTGCCTGCAGGGCAGGAGTGGGCAGGGGGCAGGAATGGCCCTGTCACCCTTTCCCGGGCAGATGCAGGCGGGCGGCACGCCAAAGCCACAGGCAGAGGCAGAGGCAGAGGCAGCATCCCTCGGCATTCCCGACGGGCAGCGCCGGCCGCCAGGGGGCAGCGTTGTCCCGGCGATGGAGCGCGGGCCGGGCCGAGGGGAGCGCTCCCCGTCCATCGACCCACTCAACCATCCATCCATCCATCCATCCATCCATCCATCCATCCATCCATCCATCCATCCATCCATCCATCCCTCCCTCCATGGCCCCGGCACACACATCCGCTCACGGCAGCCACACGGCAGGGGCGGCCCGACCCCATCCCCGAGCAGGTGAAAGTTTCTGCATCAAAGAGACCGGGATGTTAACTGCGTTTATAATCCCCTGCGCTTCGTCAGTGAAGTTAAGAGTTATATGGTTTATAGTTCTTCTGAATTATCAAGCTTTCACTACATTTTTTCTACTCTTACTATATTTCCCCTAGTGCTGTTTTACATTCANTGCTGGCCAGTGCTTGTGTCCTGGTAATGACTGTGACAGGCTTTTTCCATCTCTGAGGAGGAGAAGGTTCTGATATTTGGTTTGAGTGAGGCTTTGAAGCCACTGAGTTCCTCTGCTTGAGAATTTCTTTCTAATATCTGTTCTAAACCTGCAATCACTTTAAAGCCATTCCCTCTTGTCCTATCACTGCTTGCCCTTGTAAAAAGTCCCTCTCCAGCTTTCTTGTAGCCCCTCTCCCTGTGGGATGAGGGTGTGCATGGCCTCCTAACAGCTCACAGGAGAACAGCCCTTGTGGCATCACCGCCTCTTTGGGAAGTTCACTGTCACCCTGCTCTCTGCAACCATTTTCCACCAGCTTCTTCTCCCAAAACACACCAGAGCACATGGCTCCTGCAGGCAGCGTGTGTGTGTCTGGGTGTGGAGGAGCCCATCTGGTCACATGCCATTCACTAGGAATTGGACCTCGGAGATTCTGCTGCAAAAAGTCTAGGATGAAGAACCTTCCCATCCCATGGTGATCAGGTAGGTAGAGGGCTCAGTCCAACAGACAAACCAATCAGCAGCTTGTGTCTATGCAACTGGTTCCTTGATCCTTCTTTCTCCCCATTTGCCATGTTTTCACATCCCTTTCATCTTCCTCAACTCTTGCCTTGTCTCCTTCCAAATGGGACCAAGCTCTGCTATTTTTTCCCCCTAGCTCCAAGGTTTGCCCCACCGGTGAACAGCCTTGGTGTTGAAGGTGCTGTTAGCTAGCTCACCTTGGCCTTCCGTGGTGTTATTGATGCAGTTTCCTGAGTCACGCTGGTCCTGCCAGGTTATTCTCCCCAAAATGACCCAAATCTTCCTTCGAGTGTCTGTGAAGCATGGCCACCTCACACATCAACCTCTCTTCGCTACCTGTGAAATCTGGCTCTTCCTTAGGGCACTGTAGCTCCTGTCAGCTGCTCCCTCTTTGTGAGAGTCAGCAATTTTGCTTGTCATGCTCAGGAGTTTCCCAGGCCTGTTCCACTAGCCAGGCCCTAGTCACCAGCTCATGTGCCTTAATGCATCCCCCCAAAGGTGTCTGCATGTGCAATCGTTTTTTCCTGTCCTCTTCCTAGCCCTGATGTGCCAGTCTTCTCCATCCTGTGGTGGCTCTGTGCACCCTCCTTTCTGACAGGGTACAGTTCCAGCCCTTTGGAGACCAAACTGGACTGAAAACATGGTTAACTGTGAAAACAGGCAACTTTATTTCAGCAACTAAATCAATGTTAGCATTTGTGTACACACAGAGGAGCAGTGTGAGCAGGACAGAGCAGGCCTTTGGCACCGAGGGCTGCCTTTGGATCAGCAGGCATTGCCCTGGCAGGAAATGGTTGTGGTCTCATAGAGCCTGAACTGGATCCTATTCATCCTGCTGCTCAAGCTGTTTTTCCCTGTAGTTTCTTCAGGAGCTTCTCCATTCTAATGAAGAATTTCAAAAGGTTTTTGAGTGGAAATGGGCAGGACTTGTCTGGTGGCGTTGGTGGTGGCATTGGCTTCTGAGAGGGGATGGGTGGTAGCGTTGGCTTCTGAGTGACGGTTGGTCTTGTCCATGGTTTGTGAGTTGTGATTGGTCCTGGCCATGGATTCTGTGTGGCAGGGGGTCTTGTCCATGGCTTATGAGTGGCAGGGGGTCTTGTCCATGGCTTGTGAGTGGCAGGGGGTCTCGTCCATGGCTTCTGAGTGGCAGGGGGTCTTGGCCACGGACTGTGAGTGGCAGGTGGTCTTGGCCACGGATTGTGAGTGGCAGGTGGTCTTGGCCACGGATTGTAAGTGGGTTGTGCGGCAGTCGGAAAATGACCCCAGGGTTGTGTGGCACCTGGATAATAATCCCATGTCTGTCCTGTTGTAGGAAGGCTCCCTTGTGGGAGCAGGTCCATCCGGACCAGAATCCAGTTGTAAAAGTTCTGAGTGGAGGTATAGATTCCAGGCCGTTTTGCTCTTGCACAGCCTTTTCCCCAGCTGGTCACTCCAACAATCCAAAAGTTGTCAGCATCATCATCTTTGCACATGAGAGGACCACCGCTGTCACCCTGCAGCAGAGCAGAGGGGATTAAGGTGGTGTTGGGAGGCCCCTGTCAGCACTAGTGCTGTCTCCTTCCCTCTCAAAGCCCCTGCCAGAGCTATATTCCCAGCACAGAAAGGCTCTGCTCAGTAGCTGGAGCCTCCAGAAGCTCGGCTGGGAGTGGGCTGGGGGCTTGTGAGGTTGGGCTCTCATCTCTGCACTGTGATCCTGGAGGTGCAGAGGACGGATATTCCAGGGTCAGCATCTGGACCTCTGGGCTGCCAAGAGCATTAGCTGGGCTTTCTGGGCAGAGTGCCAGGCCTCTGGGACAAGGAGGGGCACCACAGATGGGGAAGGGGAGGAAAGCCCCAGCAACAGTGAGGAACCAGGGCTGGGAGAGTGACCGACTGGCCAGGTAAAGCCTGCACCGGGCTGTGTTTGGGCAGTGATGGGGCTGCCTGTGTTGCTGGGGACTGAGTGGCCCACCACATGCTCCTACCTGGCAGGTGTCAATGCCTCCCTCTGGATAGCCAGCACACAAGTTGTGGGTGTGGACATCCCCTGCGTACCAATTGCTGCTGTTACAGACACTGACATCGATGAGGTAGACCTGGGCCTCCTGCAGGACATCGCTTGTTTGTTGAGCTGTGACCACAGAAAGGGATGAGCATCCAGCAGCTCACTGCCAGTTCTCCTCTGTCTGTGGGTGACCCCCCTCCCTATGGCCTGGCTTTGCCTCTGGAGAGGCACTGGAGCACTGTGTCCCTTCTGTCTGCCTTTAGGGAGTGGGCAGCCTGACTCTGGCTTTGGCCTCTGCTGTCAGGAAGCCCAGCTCCTCTCCCCAGTGTGCCAAGGCCACCCTCCCTCCCTTTCTGGGGACCCACCTCCCTCAGTGGTGTCACCCCAGCCAGCAACGTAGCAGACGTTCATCTCTGGCACGTTCATGGAGGCGTTGGGCAGGCAGCCCAGCTGGACGTGGCGGTTGCAGTGGGCGGGCCGGTCCAGCTCCAGCAGGGCGATGTCGTTGCTCTGGTCAGCAGGGTTGTACTCCTCGTGGATCAGCACCCGCTTGATGTGGCGCACCTCGGCCCCCGGGCCTGGATCAGTCAGCCGGGTGGCCCCGATCACCAAGCGCCAACTGTGGATGTTCCTAGGAGGAGGGTGGAACAGGGGTGAGAGGGGGCAGAGCCTTGGGCTGTGGCAGCACAGCAGCTGACAGGCTTCTGCTTCTCAAGGCAGAGAGGAAAGCAGCACTACGGAGGCTGTGACCGCTCTAGCACGTCTTCAGCTCTGGGAATGTCAGCTGGAGGCTGCCAGGAAGCAGTTGCATGATCCCTGCCTTTTTCTGAGCAATCTCTCAGCTGGGCTCTGCAGTGCCCAGGCACTGGATACAAAGCAAGGAAATGAGATGGGACAAGCACGTGGTGCTGCCCACAGAGCACCTGCTGGTGTTGTGGGGATACCCCTGTTCCTTGGCCCTCCTTACCTGGCATCCGTGAAGCAGTGGGCTGCTGTGAGGACCCAGCGTATGCTGATGAGGGACCCTCCGCACAGATGCCCCGTGCCTGGTGTCACAGGATTCTGGATGCTGACGAGCCAGGGCCAGGCCCCTGTCTGGGCGTTTGTGCCACCCACAACACGTGTGTTGCCTTGGTCGTCACCAGAAATCATGGGCCGGAGCCCACAGGTCCCTCTGTAAGCAGAAAGTCATTATGTCCTGCTCCGTGGCTCGCCCATGCTGAAGCTCAGCCGGCTGCCCTCCCCACAAGGCATTGCATGGACAGCAGGCCAGGGAAACCTGTGGGCTGTCTGTCTATCCACCCCAGCACCTGGCTGAGAGTCCCCCAGGGGGTTTGGGAAGCTGTGGTGTGGCCACGGGAGACAAAGGGCCCCACTCCAGGCAGTGCCCACTGCTTACCTGCAGGTGTTCCACGCATCCAGGGCGGGCGCGCAGGCGGCCAGCAGGACGAGGAGGCAAAGCAAAAGCATGGTTGCCAGCAGCTCGTGCCAGCTGCCACAAGTGAGGGCTCCTTGCACCAGTGCAGCACCAGGGCAGTGCCCACAGTGCCCACAGTGCCATGGCCCTGGGGCTGATGTCACAGAGTGGCCGGTTCTGTGTTCTGGGCACTGGGGCCTCTAACATGGGGCAGGAGCAACACAGAATCATAGAATGGTTTGGTTGGAAGGAACCTTAGCAACCATCCTGTTCCTTCCCCCCGCCATGGGCAGGAACACCTTCCACTTGATCAGATTGCTCAAAGCCCCATCCAACCTGGCCTTGAACACTGCCAGGGATGGGGCATCCAAAACTTTTCTGGGCAAGAAGCTGTTCCAGTGTCTCACCACCCCCACAGTAAAAAATTTCTTGCCAATATTTAATCTAAACCTACCCTCTTTCACTTTAAATCCATTCTCCCTTGTCCTTTAAAAAGTCCCTCTCCAGCTTTCTTGCAGGATGAGGGTGTGCAGGTTCTGGGGTGCAGGGAACAGCAGATCCATTTGCCAGCAAGAAGGACAATTTTGCTTTTATTCTTTAAAGTATGAAAATCTGACTGACTTGTCGTCTCATGGAGTACCTAAGTTAATTTGGTCATGTGTGTGCAGTATTTGGGCCTAAGTAGCTGAAGTGGAAGACACCTGTGCCACTGCTCTCTAGGATTACTTCTCAGCTGCAGTCAGCGCTGTTTCTGAAGGACTATCAACTGCTAAGTACTGCTCACGAAGAACAAGGCATAGAGAAAACACTGATGAAAGCACATGATTAAGAAGCATTGAGATATATGTGATAAAATCTATCTTTGCTTTCCGTGCCTGCTGCACATAATTAAACAGCTGAAATTAGGCTGCCCTGAGCTCTAGGCAGCCACACCAGGGTGCTTCTGATACCCGAGCTGCTTCCTTAAAGGTAGCTTGGAAATTTCTACAGCTTATTGCAGTTTTCAGTCTGCAGTGCTGTCCCACACACTGCTAATATTGTCCCTGTGAATAAATCCACTTGCAATCTGTGCTCTTCACTACAGTAAGAGTATGAAAATGTCAAAGATCTCTTTTCCAGCTGCTTCAATGTGCCTTCTAACACAGCTCTTGGAAGACAATACGAGCTCTTGATAACTTATTTCCATCCTACTTTCTATCTGATTTACAGTTTGAATTTTGGAGACTATGTAAGTTAAGGCAAATCATCATAGGCTTTTTCAATTCACTGTCTGTGTGAGACTCACTCTGCTGCTGGAAAGTATAGAGCGAGACAAAATTTGCAAAAAATATGGTGCAAAATTCTCTCTTTCCATCATCCAGGATATTCTTGGCCACTGTTAATGCCCATCCAGCTCCAGCGACCCAGAGTTCTTAGTCCTCTACCATCATCTTTCATCCTTCCTAGAGCCAAAAAATAACACGATCCAGTGTTTATAGAGATGTGGACCAGAAATAAGAGTTACAGCTTTCTCCACTGAAAAGCGTCTTTGCTCTTCATTTCACTACTACCTCTCTCACCAGAGCAAACGGAAGCATTTTAATATGTGGCCAGAACAACAGGGCAGAATCAAAGTTGCATTTTCCACTCACAGTGTCTCTGCAACATGTAAATGTATATTCTGAAAACCTCCTGAAGATCTTTAACCAACCAAACAAAAGAAAAGATGCAATCAAAATGGCATCTAAAAATTAACCTGCTGACTGATATGGACATATACAACTAATATGTGAATATACCCATTATTCTAATCCCATAGTGGTTTTT
>WBMV01005345.1:405210-555067 GCA_013396655.1 Campylorhamphus procurvoides | reverse complement strand
TTTTTTTTTTTTTTTTAGTTTCAGACAGGGCAAGGAAGAAAAGACATAAAGAAGAAAGAATGAGAGACTTGAGAAAGAGGCAAAATCTGTAGTTGCAAACCAAACGAATTTTTGGACACCTCAGTGTTTGAGTGCTTTCTTTTCAATCTTTTCAGAAGTGCCCAGTTTTCAGAGAGCACCTGTCTTTCCAGAGTGATGGTTACCTGATGTGGCAGTGCCAGCTGAGCATCTGCCATCACGTCTTATTTTGAGAAATGTAGGCCCCATGGGTTTACATTTATGCAGATTGTCAATCTCTTTCAAGGAGTTGGCAAAAGGTTTGCATTTGCATTGGTCTTACTTGTCTGAATGGTATTTCCATTCTCATGATCACCTTTTTTCTCAGTGAGACACTGAATTTCTGGTGTTGTAATATCATACACATCCACATAAAAAAGAGCTCAATACATTTTAAAAGGGAGAGACACTTAATCATTTATGAAGACACAATATTCTGAGTAGGTCTTAAAAGCAGCAAAGGCCACACATGGATTTCGTCCCTCCTCCTCTCCTTTCCCAGATTTTTTTTGTTTGTTGTATGTTTGTTTTCTGGTGTCTGTACAGCTGGGGCTTCAATATTATGAGGTAGCTAAACTCCATGGATGTAAGATACTTAAAGATAACACCACTTAATGTTCAAACAGCCTGAGTGTTTCCAAACACATTTTTTCCTGTGAAAATTTATGGTGTGCCCAGAACCTGAAATGCTGTGGATTTGCATGACTTGGCAAATTTATAATGCATCATTTTAATTAAAAAGAGGCAAAATTAAATGTGGTCCTTTCTCTCTCTCTCTTTTTTTTTTTTAAGATGGATACAGCAGTTAAAGCATTTGGAGAAATACCTCACACTGAATGTTAATTGAGCAGTATCGGCTAGAACCACAACCTCTGCTGGCATAAGGGTCATCTAGAAAGTCCTGTTATCAGTGAAGATGCTGAACAGCCAGTCTGAATGGGATATATGCCTCGTGCTGATAATTTAACTAGTGAAATACAGACTTTGGATAAACTACATTGCTGCTCTCTTCTAATTTCAGCCTGTAGCAGCATCCTCTGTGTGTGCGTATAACCATTGGTAACTCGGATAGATGCTAAGTACATATTAATATTTGTTAATTCATACAGTTTGTGGCATTATGTCTCGCAATTAGGTTGAGACATGTTTCATCTCTAAATCAATTCCCAAACAAAAAATAATTGAGGGTACTTAAAAACTAGTTGGAAGTGGGTGATCAGACCCTTCAATTAATTAGGAAAAAATCAAAGAGATAATGGAGTGTGTGTTGCAGAATCACAAGTGACTTTACCTACTAAGCTCAAATCAACAACAAGCTAATGAGCTATCACATAATTACCTACAATGTACTCTTGAAAGACAAGTGGAACACAAAGTATCGCCTACTTTGCAAAGAGAAGGGACTGATACAGGGGAAGATATTTGAATACTTGAGGAGCTGGGCTGGCCCTGGGCCATGACACATAGACAGACCCACAGACACACACTGACAAAGGTGGTGTGAAGGAGTTCAACTCTGCTGGTGGCTTCTGGCTCCTCAGAGGACTTGGGGCACTCCATAATACTGTTCAGGGATAAATAACTGAACCGTTCAGTAACACACACTAGTTACCTCCAGTTTCCAAAAGTGGCCGAGTCTCCTGGAAGCTAAGAATCCACACTCCCCAGGAATCCATGCTCACCAGCTCTCTCATTTTCCAAACTGCAAAAAACCCCAAAAATTGTAAGACCCAATATAACCATCGGTCCAAAATTTTCACTTCAAGTCAAAGGACTGATTTGGCTTTTGATTTTTAAAGGACACTATCATGGTTTTTAAGCAATAATCTGCAGAAGAGATGAATAGCACACTTAGTGATCGGCATGATTTATTTGGCAAAGCCTATTAGTTCTTTCAGGAGCAAATTAATAATAAGTCTCATCTGTTTGTCAGTGGGGATTTAATATAGGCTAAAAAGTCATTGAGAGTATTCTTCGGATGGAAGTCTGTTCAAAATAGAACAAAAAAGATGAATTTGAGAAAAAGCTTAATAAAGTCTTCTTTAAATGAAAACCACTCAAGGCTTGACTGTTAATCAAAAGAACATTACTTACCTTACTCAGCATTGCTGAAACCAGAATCTGGCAGCAGGTTTTAAAAAGGAACCCTTTTCTCTTTCTTTACAGTCATAATTTATGACAGCTGAATTATTGGCTACAAATACTGTTTTCCTTCTCCTAATGTATTATGCTTCTGGGATTGTTCAGAGCAAGTATTTTGTTACTAAGACAATAAACTCCTAAACTGGGGCTTCTGAAAAAAAAATTTTCAGCACATTCAAAGCAGCAGCTATTCAAAGAATACCTCTGTGCCATCTTAACAGGCTAAATTTTATTTTCCCTAGTATTGAAAAATAGTGAAGTTTCTCACTAAATTTCTTTTTTAAACATAGAAAGCTGCTGCTTGCATTACACTGAAACATATCTATGAATATACTAAAGCTAAACATTCAAATGGAATGAGTTAGCAGAGGGAGTTTGCTGTTGAAAGTAGAGTGTTACATAAGCAAAATACATTCCTAAATATTTGTAAAATATTGTAAAATATTAAGCTATAGAACATAGAAGCTAATGGTTTAATACACATTGTGATACATGTGGAAAAGAGTTTTTCTACATGCACTATGCACCTTACTTTAAAAAAAGACTACCTAAAAATCATCCAAAAAACATACCAGAAGGATTCGAGTTTGTTTTTTGAACAGTGTCCCAACAGATCTTTAAAATGAGATTATTTGGGAACATTGATATGTGATAGTATAGCTATATACAGCTCTTTATGCCCTTTATAATCCGAGAAGTCACATGTTAATGTTTCGTATCTCAAATACATGTTACCTGAACAGAAACACAAGTCAGGCTCCACCGAAAGCAACACTTCTGTTCTGTCCCCGACTCACACAAAATCTCACGTATCCCGGTGCCACTCCGTTTGCACATTTGGGGAGGCCAGAAAGCAGGGATTTTGCGAGCACAGGGTGGCACGGTGCTGCTCGTGCCGCTGGGGGATTTGGGGCGGCTCGCGGAGAGATCGGTGCGCGATGCTCGCAGACAGCCGAGCTGGGAAGGTACAGGCTTCTCACATTAACACTCCGTGAGCTGCAGCAAACACAGTTACCCTACCAGCTGCCTGAGATTGTGCCATGCTCTTATTTTTAGTAGGCTATTATGCCTCTGGGATATCTTTTATTTAGCAGGGAATTGGACCTAAACAGATGTTGGTGGCGTTTTCTGAAAAGGGCTTTAGGCAACTCGCTGTGAGGTACCTGAAAGACTGCATGGTTTGGGGAAGGGGCAGAGGGAATGTGTGAGGCAAATAGTGTACACGTAGCTTTTTTTGTCCTGAGCCACTATTTGGAAATTACAGCTAATTTTTAAAAAAAAAAACAGTGACCTAAAATAGATTTAAAATTTTTTTTGAAATTTTTATACAGAAAAATAGAGGTTGTCCCCAAATGTCTCCGATTTAAAGCAGTATTATGAAACAGAACAAACAAGAATTTGCTGGAGAACTTGGCAGAATGCATCAACAGTAGTATGGGATTGCCCAAAGGGCTGACAGGGATTATGATGGATACAGCAGTGAGCTGCAGGTCTGTGTGCATGTGGGTGTCTCCTTCCAGGGGAGCTGTGAGTCCTAACAAAGAACACAATCATAAGTTGCATGGGTAAAGTTCTTGTTCTTCAGTGTCAGCACAAAAAGCTGAGTTCTGCTTCCCCAAGCAGCATCTTGGAAAGCTGCCCTGGTTTCTTGGCTACAGGATGGAGTTTTTAAGAGAGCTTGGAGAGAAGATGAGAGAATCACCTTGGTGAGACACCAGGAGGTTCAGTTAGGGACAGCTAACTGGGAGAAGTTAAAGAAAAAAGGGGGGGTGGGGTGGGATTTAGATTGAAGATAGGGAAAAAAGACATTTTATCACTTATCTCATCAGTGTTGACAAGAAGTGGCAAAACTACACAGGGAAGGCACCAGGAAACAACATAATTTTGTAACATCTTGGGCCGTGCAGCAGACAAAGGATACCAGCGGGGACGGACTGCAGCCACAATGCTAAGAAACAGAGGGAACACAGAACTGCGAAAGCTTTTGTCAACAGAATTTCATACTCAATTATTGTCATAGGACTCAGAAATTTTATTTCCTGCATTTATTTTAGCAAAAGGCCGGCTCTCACATGACCTCTATAATTTTTTTTAATCCTATCAATGAAATTGTCTTTCCTTCAAGAAAGCCCGTTTACTTCCCTTTTAAGGCAGCTGATTTCCCTTAGAATTTGGAACCATTTCATAAGAAAACTGGCCACAAATATTAAGTTTTCTCTTACAGACCTGAACCAACACTGCCATGCTAACATCTGCAAGGGTCTGATTTTGTGACTATTATACTAGACGGAGCCCACCCACAGGACACCACCCAGAGACTTTTTGCCTTCTTGTTAACTGGGTGAAAAACAGTTGTGCCAGGTGGCAATTCTGAACACAGGTAAGGAGTGGACAATAAATACGCACCAGCACGGGATCCTCAGGAGATGTGTGGCCTCTTCTGTGTGGCTGCAGCTGCTGGGTGTTGGCTGTCTCAGAGCACAGATCACAATTCCTAATCTCACGCCTGCTTCTGGTCCAGGCAAGCAACACAGTCAGGGTTCATCTGAACTTACCAGACAGCCCAAGAGTGCAGTGTATTTTGTTACTGCACAAATCCAGGTGTTGGGATCAGCTCAGCAGGGCTCTTTTCTTGCATAACAATTCAGAAGGGCTTTGATTTACCTGCCCTCCCTGCCCAAAACTGTGGTCAGTAGGGTAGGTGGCAGGGAGCAGAGGCTGATTCAGCAGCAGCTATTGCTCATTTTCTTGTCATTCTACAGGTCACTGGCTGGCAGAAATCTCTGAGGAAGTGCATCTAAAAATATTTTGAAAACTTGGCCTCCACTGATGAGAAAATTAAGTGGTGACTCATGCTCCCATCAGCTCCAGACTTGATTACTGCAATTTGATGGACTGAGAAGCTGATATTCCACCGAGACTGCAATGTGCTTAGGGAGGCAGCCCAGAGGCCTCATTGGCACCAGTTGTTTCCAACACAGCCATCTCTCTTGTCCTTTTGATCACGAACAAATTTGATTTCACTTCTCACTGAAGATCTCACTCCCCACCTTTCTGTCAAGAGAACAATCCAGAGGCTGCTTCCATGACCTCTGCTACAGCTCTAGATTCCAGCACAAAGCAGACCTGCCTGGAGCAATGTCTTGAATCTGCATTTCCTGACACTGCTTTCTCTAGTCCTGCTAAAGCTGTCAGAAAGTCCTTGTCCATGTGACTCCAGAAGATTATTTACCACCCCACAGGGTGCTCTCTGTCAAATGAGAATTTTACAGGAACCACACACATAAAGATTTAAAACTTTACATCAGAGTGCTTCCTCAGAGAAGCCACAGTCTAATGAGCACAAGGGATAACATGGTTGAAACAAGAAAACTGCAAAGAGGAGACAATGTCCCTCTTATGACACTGCCCTGAAAGGATGCTCTAAGTTTTGGTTTGAGAGTCAGAAATAGGGATTCGGTTTGCAAGATGCTGGAAAGGGCAAGCCACCGAATCTAGAGTAAAATACTCTTCATTTACTCTTATCACGTGCTACATTATCCCTGAGCTTTGTTAGAACAATGGCAGGGCTCTTCAAACAGCTTCCCTGGGGAGACTGCTCTGCAGCTTAACAACCTTGCACTGGAGATGTGCAAGTGTAACCAAGGGCAGAATTTAGTCTCTTGTCTTTTTAACACGTTTGCCAGGGACTGCATGTGTTTCTGGCACTTTATAATAATAGTAATAAAAATGCATTGGGATTATAACTATGATTTAGCCCTTTACTGTGTTGTAATTCCCAAATGCATCAACATCTATTTAAGTGCAAAATAGTCTACAGTTTACAAATACAAAGCTGCGATTGTCTGCTGTAAAGGCTCTGTATGAGATTATGATTCAATACAAAACACAACTCAGTGTCTGAAATCTCATTTTTAATGGCAGAATAACATCAAAAAAAGTAGCTCTTTCTCCATATGCAGTCTTGCAAAAAAATGTATACCAGGGACTTGGTCCTTTCTAGTCATTTCTACATATATAACTGCTCATCTCTTATGCACGTATGCACTTGCACATAAATCAATGTGCTTGCAGACAGACCATATTTCATCTTGCCTTCTAACCTCCTGCTGTCAAGATATTTCCACAGAAAACCATACACAAATAAAACTAACAGCTCCTTTTACCCTGACTGGCAGAGTAACACAGGGGAAAAACCAAGCTGCTGGATTACACTCCTTCTGCTCTGTGAACAAGCACAACTGTGCAGTTTCAGCTGAGATTGCCTTTCTGTCATATAACTTATTCACACTCACTTGACTAAAGGATCTATAAGAAAAAACACAGCCACGCTTTTGATTTTAACTACATTAAAAATTATTTATCTTGATAAATTACTGGAGTCATCAAAGGCTTTTCAATTTAGTGCACAAAAAGGGAAATAACATGTTTGAGTAACTCAACACGGAGTGCTAACACCGCTGTGACCTCTGAAGTGGGGTTTTATTGTTTGGGTGGTTTTTTTACCACTGCTATCATTAGATGGGATTATAGAAATGCAGAAATAAGAAGTGTTGATGATCAAGAAAATCCTCATGTTTTAGCATCAGCAAAGTTCTCATTTGCAATCAATTTTGCCTGATTAATATCGGTTAAATTTAAAGTAAAAAAGTTGATTTCAGAACTGTTCTAACTCTTCATTGAAAAATTGTTTGGATTCAATTAATTAATTTTCAGTTGACGAAAATTGGCAGTATTCTGAGGACTTTCCCCAAGTTTAGTTCATAAAATATTTCCACACAGTTCGTGGAATTTTTTTTTTTTTAAACCAAGCAAACTGTTTAAAAGCTGACCCACAAAAGAATAAAACACAGATAACAGAGGTAAAATTTGACCTAGTGGATAAGTAATTTTATCTTGTTTTCCTATTAACAAAATCAAATTCAAACCCATTCTGTTTATTAAAGACATATAACAATTCATAAACATTTTAACAGTCTTTAAACATAACAGAATTGATGCACATAATTAAGTTTCATTAAGTATGGATTTAAAATATGTATTTAAGTTTTGCTTTATATTCCCTTTAGACCAACACTTCCAGCACTCATACACAATATTTAGGCTGCTCCAAGGAATCAACATGTACTTTGTAAAGGCTCTAACAAAGCTACATTGTAAAACAGTTTGAAATCTTCTTAAACATGGAAAAAAATGAACAAAACTCAAAGGATGTGTTCAGTGGAAAATAAGCAAGTTGTTGGATGTACTGAAAGTCAGAGATTCAGTACGCAGAGGTAGCTCAGTAAGGGTACCTGCAGTGTTCTGACTATTTAGCAATGACACAACCACAGCCAGTTACTGTCTGCCTGCACTCTTCCTATATACCTGGAAAAAGGGAGCACTCTTCCTGGGCCTGTTGTTTTGCCACTCAAAACCAACAGAAAGAGTCACGGATTTCAGTGGGATTGGGATCAAGTCTTCATATACTCTGAAAATTCAGGCTTATGGAAACAGAACAAAAGGAAACCATCCTGAGTCTGGAAGCAGTTCCCTGCTCCAGGCAGGGTTTTTAAGCCCAAGGGAATTCTTTCCCGTATGGAGCCAGTTACTACTTAGAATGCTTAAGGAAGGAGAACACTGAATTTGGCCCAAAAACATGCATACTATTCTGTCCAGCTCCTCACAGGGGAATCTGCCTGTGCTATCTAGGGGTGCACTGGCCAGTGAGTAGAGAGCACAGCCCTGTCCCTCAGTCCTCTCACCTGCTCAGCAGGGAGAGCTCAGTCCACTTCCAGGGAACAAAAGAATTCAGCATTTTACCACCTTCCACACCTTCATCACAGGGTTGTTTTACTGGTGATGACAATTCTGGACAAGGTGATGCTGTTCAGGTCCCCGTGGTTTCTCACACAGATGGCAACAGAGACTGATGGTCAGGTAAAGCACCGACAATTGGTACCAGATTACTTGCCTGCTTTTCACAGGAATAACGTACTAGAAATAACAGACTAGGTAAACCAAGCACATTTTTTTTTCTTCACTAAGGCAAAAGGATATGAATTTCACATGCCTGTAGTCACACAAAAAATCTTTAGCTTGTGCAAACAGCGATAGCCGTATCAGAGTTACAATAATTTATGTTTGCTAAAGATCTGCTCTGAGGTGTCTGCACTCAGTCACACCATTAGCTGCAATGTTAATCATGACACACGTGAAACTTCTGCTTTTAAATTCATCCATTTGACCTATTTCTTTAATTCCTTTTAATATTTTAATGCATAATTGCCAGCACAGTTTTTGCAGATCGATGCACCTCCCAGTCTGGACTACGTACGATTCTGAAATCTTAATCTCCCAGACAAGATTCATTGCTGGTTATAGGTTTAAATACATGCCTGCATTCCTTTCTCTTCAACACTTCTCTTATAAATAGTATTTTGTATTCTTTTGTTATATAAGTTTATTAAAAAGAGTAATACTATTTTTTAAAAAGTTGTGGCTGATTGTCAAATGAGCTAAGATAGCATTTCTGTTACTCTAAGGATCCTTTCAATTAGAAAAAAAAATAAAAATTGTCAAGTTTCTTGTCCTCATAAGGTATTATTCATTACCAACACAGCAATAAAGAAAGCATAGCTTGGCTTACTACAATAAAGGCTCTGTTTCAATATTAGCATCCTAAATTCTGTCACTGCAGGTCTCTGTGCATTGCATGAGGGGAAGAAATAGAAAGAAAAGGAAATCAAAAATTTGTGTTCTTCAGGGGTAAATTATGAAAAGATCTTCTAGCTGCAAACACAAATACTTCACTCATAACCCAAGCACCAGACCATTTCTTTGAAGAAGCTTATGAGGCATTCAAGATATACAATGGCACAATATCATACAATGGAATTGAAAGAATTTTCTTGAGAAACCATTAACTTTGAAGGAATGTCTAGACAACTATGTCAACAAATGCAAATGATTCATGCTTCTCAGCTTCTATCCAATGGATGGCCCCATGCTGAGTATACACAAACTCAGAAGAAAAAGGCATGTCACAGTCATATGACTAGGGAGTGTAACAGAGTCACACAGAAATTCAAGTCAGTCTCAGAAAAAAAACCTTCAGAAAGCCCTTCCCCGGGGTAAGCCAGCAGCGGGATAGGCTTCTGGTCATTTTGGCTAGTTTAAAACAGAGACTTCCAGCTGGTGCACCCTGGCTTCAAAGCAGGGGCAATGGAAGAAACAGCTGTCAGTCATGACCATCACTTGGTTAGAAAAATAAAAAGCTAAAGGATTCCAAAATACTGTACAACCTCTTGCAGTAACCAACACAGTGGCTTCTGGAAACAATGCTTTTGCCAAAAATGCATCTGTAAGGCACTTAACAGGTATCTTTTAATATATATATATAAAAATAAAATATGCACTGAAGCAACATTCACAAAACCCAGTTGTCTCAATTGTCCGTGTGTACAGTATAGTACATATATACATTCACTGTGACACTGGCCATCTCCACAATTATACCTTCACGGGTGCTTTGGGCTGCCTCGTTAACTTCAGTGCCTGTGAAAAGCAAACAAAATAGTCACTTTTTTATATTCTTAAAAGACAACCAACAGCACAAGGTAAGATTTTTATTTATAAGGGCAGCAAAACGCTGCACGTACTTCTGTGAGGCTGAGAGAGGAGCCAGCAAGGAGCTGACAGGCCACTCTGGGTTCTGTGATGATGTTTTTGCCTCTGATAGCCCATCACAATCTCCACATACAGACAACCTTCACAGAGGAACCACAAGCACTATGGCTGTAGTGCCAGTGATGGAAGCTTAGATGGATCTCAGATGCCTTTTAGAAAGCAACTATTTGGACCCCACTCGAACCACTTGAGGCACTGACAGAAGAGCTTCCGACGCACATAGAGAAACCGCATGAAGAACATTTCTGCCAAGACCTTTGTGTTCCCTGGCTTCCTTCCACATGGCTTGCCTGCTCAAAGGATAGTCACTGCTGCAGTGGTGGATGTCATGCACCTCCACATTTCTACCTTCCTTTCTGAGAAAAGGTAAGACTAAGCCAAGGTCCATCAGTCCAGAGGTGACACCTGGCATTTCTGTAGCTCTGGTCTACTGCTGCTGAAGAAGACAGAAACCCCCTGCCTTTGTTTGATGGCAGGGTCCAGCTCTGTTTTTCCTGCGAGTTAACCACTCTGGTAGTTGAGCTAGTTATTCAGGGTGTGCCAGAAGTTCAACTCAATGACAGGTGATCATGGTTGCAGTTTGGAGGAGGAAGCCCCCCTAACTTAGGCAGAAGGTGTTAGTGTTTCAGCTGCTCCTGAATACCAGCATGGTCACTGTGAAGGGTGCCGGCTGTTGGTGTGCTCTGCAACAAAAAGCTCAGTGCTTTCTGGTGCAGTATGAATGCCTTAGTGAGAAGGAAATCAGTGACATTTGCAAATTCCCACAATTTGGGACCTCCATTTTCCTTAACTCTTTCAGGTGAAGAGCCCTGACAGACTGGCATTTTTCTGTCGAAGGTGAGAATTCTCATTTCCAGTGGGTCGGCTAAAACAAGCAACTTTCAGTCTGAGAGATATCTGACGGGGCTCCTTATTGTAGATATTAACCTTTAATATTGTACATTTAAAGCTTGTAAGCACTGCTTGAAAATCACTCCAGCACAAATGTAAATCCTTAAAAAAAACTTTAAAAATAAATAGGCTATATTCCCCTCAGAAACACCAGCATTTAACTATTGTTAAATCTAGCCGTTTGAGATTAGTCTTTCGGATATTATTCAGCAAGAGACTTTGGAGAGAGACATCATTCCACATTTTGTTTGGGGAAACAATTTTTTAACTTTGTAGTTTGGCAGATTCTGCTGCCATATTTACAAACTAGAAATACCTTAGTGTAGATGAACCTCTAAATATTTAAATTCAATTTCATACAACCAGATCACATGTACTATCATAATTAAGTAAGAATGTCACTGCAGTTGAGTACTGTGACTGGATAACCGTCTCCCCCTGCAAGAGAGATGCCAAAATGAAGCCAAGGTGTTTGTAGAAAATAAACATCAAGGGTGATGATGACATGTTTATTTTCAAAGCGGGAGACCATTATCCAGTCAAAACATTCACTTCTAGTATACTTATTGCAACTGTACCAGACCCAACCTCATTGATTTTTTTCAAAGAGTAATTAAAATAACATTTGTGAATAATACAGAAGACCAACTGAAGAAACTGCTGCAACAGAACAATAATCCCCCAAAGTGGTTCCACAGTAGCATTACAGTCTGATTAGCACAGGAGGTTTATTTGATGCTTAATGAATAAGAAACTAGTGCTGGTGAACTGCAAATCTCTCCAGTGCTGGTTGACTGTTCTGATGCTCTGTTTAAAGGCTGTTTTAACTTGCAGCAGCTGACAGCAGCCCCTAAAGGCCATTACTACCCTGAGGATCAGCGGGGTCTGGATGAGTTCCAGCTCCACTCTTGGTCTTGGCAGCAGAGAGCAGTGACATGAGGAAGGAAAGTCAGCATTCCAGGGATTGTTCTGACATGGAATTAACTTTAGGCTATCTTTCTGCAGGAATGACATGGAATTTTCTTTACAGAACCTGTAATGTGTCTTGATAATTCCGATCAGGAGAAAAACTATGACTTTCAGTCTGTTGAATAAATGACATTTGACTCTCAAATTTCCATTTTTGGAGGCTAAGAACAGTATATCTTGAAAAGGATTGATTTCTGAACTCAGTTCCTGAACACAGGGAGTTTTCCTGCTTTTTACAGTCCAGGTAACACAGGAAAATCACTGATTTTTAGAATTTTAGCTTTCAAGTTAGCAAGGTAATAAAATTCTACACTTGTAAGTGGAGAATGCAGGGTATTGGAGGAGCTGCGCTTCCCACAGTATGAAGCATCACCAAAAATGGCTGTCAAGGCTGCTTCAGTTGCCACAGCTTCTTGATCTTTATTTCAGAACATTAAAAGACAGCATTAAAATCTATTTCATGGACTGGCTTTTTGCAAGGAGGTTACTACTGTTCTGAGAACCCAACTAAAACCATTATAATTATTTAATATAAATCACAGAAGGGCTGTCAGATGTCAGTCCCTTCAATTTGTACTGAAATAAGCATAATTTGAATTGGTGATGTTGATGCCAAACCCTCTAGGTTACAGTCTATAATCCTACAAGCAATGCTATGCCATAATTTTGGCACGAAATGTGATGCACCAGACTGCTGTAGACTTCCTGTTATTTCTTCCAAGTAGGAGAAAAAAGTTTTCATCCTGCTTCAATCAAGTTCAGAAAGTGCCCTCATTTTATCTGATTTCCCCAGCTTCCATGCCAGTGGACACATCTTTGTCACTTCTCTATAAAGGAGATCCAAAGCTGTGATGAAAGCTAAAGATGGATCCATTTTTATGGGGTATACTCTGAATTCATAATCTGAATTAACTGTAGAGGTCTAACTTCAAGCTTTGAACTTTTTCAGAGTCTTTTCAGCCCCCTTTCTATGGGGGATAAAGTTCATCACTTTTAATTTGATACTGCTTTGATTATCACTGTTATCAAGGAAGCAAAGAAACAGAAAAATCCCTACCATAGGATCACCAAGAAGGAACCCGAGGAGTTTAGGATATGTGTTTAGGTACCTTTTTCCCCACAGCAGACTTTCCATTGTAAATCAAATCCAGCAAGCCTTACCTTTTGCCTAGAAACCATCCACGATTTTATCGTCGGTACCAACAGGCTGCCAAGAAGAATCTGAGCAGGATGATAGATGAGCAAGGGGACAGAAATTAAGGACAGGTGCTCATAACCCGCAAATACTATCTTCAGCATGGGAATCCCTGCAGGCACAAAAACAGCAGAGACACTCTCACCTCAGATTTTGAGTTCCAGATAAAAGCAAAGCATTTTATGTTACATTGACATTTCACAAAAAAAGAAAGAGAGCCAAAAGAGACAAAACAGAGTTTTATATATTAAAAAATCTTACCCAAACCAGCAAGAACATGAACACAAAAAATATGCAGCAGAGAAAGTTCTGTGGCAGAAAGGGAGGAGTAGGGGACGCCTAAAAGATCTAATTATGCTAATAATTGTCAAACTGCTGCTGAAGGCTTCAAATACAATCCATTCTGCTCCAGCATGACTGTTCAGTTGCTGAGCATAGTTCTGTACTGCTTATGTACTACTTCCTCTCACTGAGCTGCTTTGTGTTTGCAGGATTGTCCTCCATCCAACCTGCCCAACTCCTGCTTGTGACATTTATTCACTCTGGTCACCACCAGGAGGGTTGGGTTTTCCTGGCACAATCCCTGCCAGTTGGTGAGCACCCAAATGACAACTTTCCCTGCTTTGACTGATCCCTGCAGTCCAGGCAGAGAGTCAAGTATTCTGTGTGTGAGCACTCATGTGTTAGAGAACAAAACTCTCTGCTCTACCTGTGTGCTTCAGAAGAGACAGAGGATGAGACAGGAAAGGTTTACTAAACTGAGTGAGCAACAAGAAGTGGTCATGCCTATGGAGAGTTAGACAGCAGCTGGAGTACAAGGGTTGGTAGATGCAAGAAGAAGTGAGTGTTGAGAGCTACAGATGGACCATTTTCCCCCAGAGCTTGAATTTGCACCCAACAGTGCTAATTTTTTTAGACATCTCCATGCCTAATCTTCCCATTTGATACGATAAGTAAAATTAAGTTTCAGTTAGTATGGCAGTAATGAAACTGATTCTGTTTACTTTGAGCATGTTGTTGTTCAAAATTATCTGTTTAAATCTTGGAACTTTGCTACCATGCTCCACAAAGTGTGGGCAAAACCTGAAACTGGTTGTCCTGCCTAACCAGGTATTTGCATCATCACCAACAAGAGCAGCTGGAACTCCTCGGGAGCCTCCTGACAATATACCTTTTCTCTTCCATCCTAAATGTCATTCTAGGAATCTTCCACCAACATTAACCATGTAGTGAAGCAGACTACACAGAGTTTTCACAGAGCTCATCTGAATGTTCCATGGAATGACAGAATGGTTTGTGTTGGAAGGAACTTTAAAGATCGTCCAGTTCCAAACCTCCTGCCCAGGGGACAACCTTGCACTACACCAGGTTGCTCAAATCCTCATCCAACCTGGCCTTGCTTTGTCTTCTTTCTTAGTAAGGACAAAAAGCTGCGCTTTGTGCTACCTGTCCCTTCCATTTCCCCACAAGTAGATGTTTCAGGTGAGCCAAAATTGCCATGTTTATGTAAACTTTTCTTAATATATTGGATAAATTCCCATTCATAACACCCTTTCAGGTTTCCCTTACTAGAAGTTGCCTTGTCCCTGTGCAAGCAAACAGCTTATTTGTTGAATGTTACTGTTTCACCAGTGCTGACACATGACTAGGCTTGCTGAAATCTTCATGGTGTTTCCACAGCACCATTTCTCGTCATTATTTTTATTAGGTTCATCACATTACACCACTAAAAATCTCATCCCCATGCTAGTAGCCTTTATTTATGTGGATATTTCCCAGGAATAATCAAACAAATAAAGGCTTGCATGCTTAATTTCAGTATTATAATCACCTTCAAAACTACATCAAGGACTTATCACACTACAGGGCTGCTTATTATTAACAGTAATTTCTGGAGCTTGGGAATAGTATTTGGATAGAAATTAAATGGGCATTTTCATTATACTAAGACATGCAATTTACTTCATATGCCCATCACACTGTTTTTGTAAAAAGATAAAAGTTTTATTGTCTCTTTGCAAGTCTCAACTTGACCCTTGTGGGCCCTTTCCTACTCTCTAATCTCAGAAAAAGAGACTAGAGTCTCCAGCTATGAACTTGCTATATTTATGTATGTTTTGGTAGTGCAATTTCATCCACAGATCCAAAAACACTTTAGTAAGCTGAGCAGGGCTCCTACAGAGAATCAGAAACACTAAAATAACCAGCCTAAGATCACACAGAAAACTAACGGCAGAGATGTGAACAGAACAGCCCCAAAGTGACTGAGACATGCTTTAGATTGCTGTACATTTTCTGAAAGAAAAGATGAGAAATTCCAGCTTTAAAGGTAAATTCTCGAGAGGAAAGCTATTTCAGTAAACTAGGAAAAGAAAATTAAAGTTGTCAAATATAAATACAAAATACTATAATTAGTGTGACAGTATAATTAGATCACTGAGTGGAAAGAGGTTCTTAATTCACTGCTTGTTTAAATACATGTCACAACAATAGGTTCCTGTAAGCTACTAATGTGCAATTAAAGTTCCTGTTATTTACCAGGAAATGCTAAGTGGTGAAAAGAAGTAGTAATAATAATTTTTGCATCTAATGAATAGTTCAATGGAAAGAAAAAAGAAAAAAAGGAAAAGCCTTGTTGCCTTTTTATGCACTTTCTGATTTTTATAATTCCAACTCTACCAGTCTGCAGCTCTCTCAGAAAATATTTCATGACAGAGATCCACACAGTACAGTCACAAATGCTTGCGTCAGTAACACTATCACAAAGCTAAACAAAACAGCATGGATTTTATTTATTTTTTAAAATGTTGTCTAAACTTTCTAGTAGCAATATGTAATAACTGCAAGTCATCAGTATGACTGCTAATGTTTTCCAAAAATATAAAACTCATGCAAACATCTAATTAGGAAAAAGTATGCTTTAATAGTTGCTTTTCCCTCTCTTAAAAAAACCCAAACCTCTATTTTTCTTACATATATTTATGAAACACTTGGGAAAGAAACAAAACACCAAAAAAACCCAAACCAAATCCCAGCCAAAGGAAGAAAAGTGACATTGTAATGCTCGGGTGGATGCTGTATGCTGAATTACCCATTTTCAAGCTGACATTATGAACTATCACTCAGACAAACAAAACTAGCACTAACAAAAACACTGACTGAAACAGCAGTAACATGAACAGGTGTGGCTATAACAACTAACAAAGTAAATGCAATTTAAATCTTTCAGATGGATAGCAAGGAATGAAGGTGCTAAGCAAAATGGTTATCTTTATTTCGGTCTGTCTACTGCTCTTTCCCTCATTTTTTATAGCATATTGCTTCCAGTGCCAGTGGAGTTTGATAGCTACACTGAGTCTAAGGTAAGTAAAATTCTGCAGAGGATCAAGTTACATATATTAAAAAATCCAGACCATTACTTTAGACTTCAGTTTCCTCAAAACTACCCAGCAGCTCCTCCCTCTCCCTACGGCCCAGTATTACTCAGGTATTATTTGTCATCTGGGGCATTAAGGCTGCATTCACATGTACAAAGAATAATGCCTGTAAGGACTTTTCATTTTGTTTTCACAGAGCCATTAATCATGCTAATCTGCATTTTGGGGTAAGTGCACTGACTTTTGTGGGTCTTCATCTTGACTGGCACTGGAGGAGGAACAGTGGCATTATCAGTTTAGAGACTACCTTTTCCTTAGTTTTTAATACTACTGCCATGGTCTGAAGGCTCATGTCACAAACACCCATTCATGCTGCTGGGCTTCATGAAGTTCCAGGCTTCCAGCAGCTTGGTTCAATTCCTCTGCCAAAGACCCTCACTCACTACGTATCATGAGACCCAAGCGACAAGGTTCTCTTCTGTGCTTTGGTGCCAACTTGGGCAGCTTTGCTCAAAGTAGGAGTTTTTAACAAGCTATTGAGTTGCTAAAATATTTTGAAGAGCTTTATTGCATGAAACTGTCCAACTCCTGAATCAGAGCTGACCAAACACCATGACAGGTGTTCGCCTTTGGAGGAGAATGGGCTGTATCCCATTCTCCTCCAAAGAAATGTGGTATCCAGCTGGATGAGAAAGCATCACCCCACCTGACTAGCACTACAGAGAGCAGAAGCAGAAGGGAGGAAGCACAGAGATCATTCTACAGATATACCTTTCAAACAAGATCATTTTTAACCCAAATTTCCCTCTTCCCCTTAGCCTGGCTATGTTTCTCCTACCAGATGAAACTCCCATCTTCCTCCTTGCTCTTTAGCTCTTTTTCTGTTTGTGTTTTCTCCCTTCCTCCTTTTCCCTCCTCTTCTCCACTCCCATGCTTCTAGCCTCCTTGGGTTTGCTTCCGAAGACCTTTAATTCTGCTCATTAAATTTTGGGTACTTCCACTAAAATCACTAAGCTCCACTAAGGGCAGTGGGCACTGCAGCCAAGAGAAGACAGGCCTGTGATACGGAGTACATTTCATTCTTCTCCCTGTTTGTGTCCTCACTCAGCTCTTTTTTTTCACTACGCCCTTTGCAAACCGGAGGAACAATTAGCAAGAGAAAGGCTATTCATCCATGACCTTCAACCAGGGCAAGGAAGAGTGAGAGGACTGCTCTTATAGTCCAATACAGAAAAACCCTCTTTGCTCTCCATTGCTCCAGGGCATTCTAGTTTGGGTCCAAGGCTGGGGTGTGTAGCCCTGGTTAAAGGCCACTGTTTCTTTAGTAGCCTGCACAACTGAGAGATATTTAATCCTTTCCCCAGCTCTGCACACAGAATAGCCTCCCATACCTGCCCCTTTCCCCTTTGCTACTTTCACATTTCCTAGTCACCTTCTTAAAAGGCCCATGAAAATATTATGCTGCACTTCACTACATTTAGTTAACTGTAAAATAATAATAATAAAAATCTCTAAAAGATTTGAAGGTATTTTTAAGATAATTTAAATATAGGACTCTTTTCATCTAGCTATCACTGCAGTAATATAAATGAAGCAAATTAATTTTAATGCTCCAAGGTACTGATTCTGTGTCACTGTCACTGACAGGATCCAACTAGACTTTATGAGATGGCATTTGACTTTATGGAAGTGAGCACTATGCACGCATTTACAATTTTACAGGGACTTTAAGCTGTCATGCTGAAAAATGTTTATAAAACATTAATCAAAAAATGCCTCTTTAATACAATGCATTGTCTGAAAGATGTTAGAAGGCACATATTGTAAATGGATTCTTTTTCTGACTAAAGTAATTTCTACCAAAAGCCTTTCCCCACTGCTATACAAGTACACAGTGTGGAGAGATAAAGAGCACTTTCTCAGCACATTACTACCTGATCCAAACACTTGGGAAATCACTAATGTACAGCATGCCATATTTCCATGTCACACATGACACATTTGTCTAAAATTACCCAACAGAGTTTGACATTGCAGCATATTCCTTAGCAGAGCTTTCAACTGACATCTGCCAAGTAAGAACTTCAAGTGGGAGCTTTCTTCTTCTAACAAGCAAGTAAGAGTTTTCTTTTATCCTATACCCATGACGGAAGTGATAAAACAATAAGTACTGGAAATCAGGGGTTTTTTTTTTTTCTATATTAATATGTTTATTTTATGCTCGCTGGATGTGTAAGCTCCCCTTAAAGCAGTGTTTCATCATTTGCTGTTTTCTATCACATTGCAATGGGTTCAGAGAACTTAATAGAACATTTTTATTACCACCGAAACACAGGCCATTATCTCTCACACCCGAAGCAGAATTATCGCTAGATGCTCTACTTACATACTTCACTGTATAGGTTTTTTCCCTTCAATGCCTTCATAACAAACAATTTATCCTAAAACTTTACTGCTTACATTACTGACACATATTCCACACCACAAAATGCTGCAGTATTTCTGCTCAGGAAGAGAGATTTGAGGCAAAGCAAAGAGGTCATCACTAGGGCTGTGGAACCATAAGGCATTCAGGAATCAGAATGCCAAAGAATCCTCACAGAGAGGCAGTGGGAATACTGGCAAGAAAGCCTTAGCCTCTGGATTTTCACCTCTCCCTTCTACTCATCTATGCATTTCAGAACTCTCAATTGTCACAATCTTCAAGTGCAATACACAAAATGAATCAAGTGTACAATGGCAGCTTCTCTGATGCTCTCCAGGCTACTCTCTTTCTGAAGGATCCTCTCAGGGGTTGATGTGAAGAGGACATTATTGGTCAAATAGCTATTTCTTTTTTCAACAGAGAAAAGGCCTGTAAAGAGGGGCATATATTGCATTAAACCACTCCTAAAGCTGTCAGAGCAGGGGTTCTGAATTTACACTGCAAAGACAGTGCCAAATGAGCACCTGAAATGTTACTGCCAAGTTTCAGGATAGCACTGCATGCAGCCCAGTGACTGTAGGGTGGGCAAGGGTGGTGAGATTCAGGCAAAGTTCACTTTAGAGGATTAGAAAAAGGTTGGTTATGCAGGGAGCTACCAGAACGGCAAGTTGCTGCTGATCTCATTTTAAAACTTTCTTAAGGGTTTCCCTGGTTTCTTCACAGACAAATCATTCCTGGTGGTTAGTTTTGAGAAGACAGAAGTTCATATACTATTCCTGCCCTCAGAGAAGGCTAATCAGGGATAAAAGATGTGTCTTGCCCCCGTTCTGACTCTGTTACGACATACTGTGATCACAGTAGAAGAAGATGCTTTTGACAAATTAAGTGATTAAGGATTCTTTTTCCTCCATCTCTACCCTCCCCAAAGCATGCCCTGAACTCAAGTTAAGTAAGTGCTCTTCCCTCAGGACCAGTTTCTTTCAGGTATAGGAATATTTGATAACATACAACAATACAAATATTTGTTTTCTACTGTGTATTCTCATTTCAACCAAAGTACCTCCCAATGTAATAGGAAATCACATTACATTGGAGGGAGAATTGTGTCTTTTTCCCAAACGCATGCTGTAGGAAGACTTGTGCTTAAAATACTTTCAGGGAATAAAGACCTTCTTTTCAGTACATTTTCGTATTTCAGGTCAGTGACAAGTGTAATGGAAAGCAAAAAACAGGCTCACAAAGTGGTAAAAACAAACATCTGAGGCAGAGAATTCACAAGGGACTGTGAGACATTAAGGGAGCCTGGAACAAATTCAGGGGAAAACTGCAAAAGGGAGCCTGTCCCAGCCCATTTTGGAGGTCTGCATGGATCCTAATCTTCAAAAACATTTTCACCTTCATCCCTGTCCTGGGGAAAGAATAATGATTATCTGAATATGCAACATGCCCTTGCATTATATTAAATGATTTACCTCTTTTGCAGGACTGGATTTACTGGGCAGGCTCTCCACTGAATCAGTGATGTGGTCACATATTGGCCATACAGTTATGCTGGGATTCAAGAATTTACTCTATATTATAAGAGACTGGACTGATCTAATATTAAAGTGAAGAAGGAGAAAGAGGAAGAGAAATTAATGACAAAGAAGATATTTCTTTTGCTATTAAGTCTAGCAAGAATTTAAAATAAAGAAAATCTAATATGCTTTGAATGCTTTCACTAATTCTTTTTCTTTGTGTGACTCGCTCACTGTACTCAGAAAGAAATCAGTAATTCAAGTGCAGTGTAAGTACAGTTACTAGGGAACAGCACATCTTGATACTATCAAAGTTTTAAGTAAATAAAACTGTAAAAACTGGGAGGAAGAGAGAGAAAGTGCAGTTTGTCTATTTCTGGGTTTTCAACAGGTGAATTCAGATTGGAAGTGATGTTTAATGGACAACATAGGCAATCTCACCAGCTGCTAACAATGAAACATTTAACATCAACAACTGAAGACTGGTGCCTCAGACTCCCAACACCTCCACCTGTCTGGCAATATGGTAGTAGTAATCAGTTAACAGGGAATTCAAGAATGACTTGAACCACTCTAAGTCATATTTTATGTGTGACTTATCCTTAATTTGGCACCACGGTGTGGGCATAACAACACTGTAAGCTGATACTCACATTTCAGTGGTTTTTTTACTGCTTGGATATCAGGTCACTCTTCATACACATCATCTGCTCGAGGCACAAGGTAAATTACGAATTCAGTATCAAAGTTTAAATGAACAGAATTTAAACACTTTGTTCCCTTCTCTGTAATTCTTGTAGACAACACTTTTTGAAGCTTTAATAGGTGAGATCTCCTAATGAAAAGCATTCTGGACAAAGACTGACAAGTAGCCTAAAAACACTAAGTTGAGATATGATTAATTTGATTATTTCTTTGAACGTTACTGCCCTTTGCACATCCAGCTGTGGCTAAGATTTCTCAGCATTAAAGTTTCGATGATATGGATTTTATTTACAAGTATTATTAAAAAAGCCATTAAAAACATGCTTTATAGTTGTCCTTATTGTATTTGTAAGAAGGAAAGCATTATGCTGCAACCTGTTTCGTACCATCTTTTAATTAGATTTTTTTAAAATCTTTTTTCCACCTGAAACCTTGTTGCAAAGGAAAACATGGTACAAAAATGCATTATAAATGGTAAACCAAGAAAACACTTCTTTTCATACAGAAAAAAATAATTTTTTTTATGAAAATCAACGTAATTTTTCCCTTCTTCATCTGATTTCTGTGGCCAAGGAAAGAAGATAGGAGGCCAGAAAAGCTTAATGTTCTATTTGGGAAGGCATTTTGAGAAAACAGCTCCCTACCTAAAAATGATGAGGGATACTATTTCCTCCTCTAAAACTCTGTGGACTCTTCTATGCTTGCAGTGGTCATGGCAGCTTTTGGAGGCAGATCCCTCTTCCAGACTCCCAAAGTGTCCTGTAACAGGAGATTTCTACATTTTACTGCTGTTGATTTCTCACATCTTTGCACCCACTGCTTTAGAAGTGTCTGGAGTCAGCAGCTCAGCCTGGCTGCCAGAAGGTGCACTGAGAGCAGCAAATGTAGATGCAACTCTCTCAGGGAGACTCAATATCATCTTCAATACTCGCCAGCTTTTGTATGGGTGACACTTGTAGCCTCTGCCAGCTTGAGGTAAAAAAAATAAATCTTGAGTCATGTCCAAACAAGGATCTTCCCAAGGGTAACCTGTCAGCTGTCTGCTGAATATAATGTAGTTTCCTAAAGTAGATAAATTAACTTTAACTGGTTTTGGTGGGGAGGGAGAGCTCCTGTGTCATTATCATTTTACAGATGAATATGTGTGTTTATTTTTTTTTATTTCATTATAAAGAGGTATGAGCTTGCTGTCATTAAAAACCTGCAATCCGGTTTTTAGTGTCTGATCCAATTACGTGTACATCTGGAAAGACACACAACCAAATAAATAATTGGAGAGGTGCACCTCTGAAATGACAATTGTTATTCATCGATCTCTTTCTGCAAGTCGAGATTGAGAGATGTAAACTTCAAGTGAATGAGATCTCCTGGGTGAGATTCTTCAGTTCAAACACAGTAAACAACTGTTGTCCTCTGATGCACATTTTAGTACTGCTGGAGGCAAACTTTCTAAATATTAATAAAAAACCTATACAGATGAAAAGGAAGCCCTGGGAGCCGGTACAGAATTTCTTGCCACATTCTAAGTCAAATCAAAGAAACATATGTTTCAGGTCAGAAAGAAAAGGAGATTCCCTAATTTACTCCAGTATTTCCCCTTCTGAAATCACAGAGAGGTCAAAATTGAGTAAACTGCAACAGATTAGGTATACTAGGCTGTGATACTTATGGTTAAAAACCAAAGGAGAATCAGGCATTCTATGACATTTCCTACTTTCAGACTGGCCTGCCAGCATATTTCTCTCCTGAAAGAACAATCCCTAGGGATGCTCTGTTCTGAAGGAGGCAAACGGGGGTGCATGGCCAACCATGAATGAGAAATAAGAAAAATAAAAGAGACGCTCTGGCACAGACTATCCCAGCAACCCCAGCCTGCTCAGAACTGTAAGTCTGACTTCTTGTGAAAACAGCCCCCCCAGGTAAGTGGTGGATTATTACAGTGGAATAAGGGGGGTATTACAGAAATGCTTGCACATGCAAGATGGCACATCAGCTCGGGGGGGGATTTGTCTGTGCAGAACACTCACCCTATCCCAAGTTACAGAAATCCTCTATGTTTCCATTTCCTGATATTCTGATATATATCTACATAAACATATCTATACAACATCTTACATAGCACATATATATAACCATGGTTTTACAGCTGTATTGGAAATAGGTAATAGCATTTCCCAGGCATTCTTTGGGGTCTACTGAGAAAGAACACATGCCAATTACTCGGTAATAACCTGATTAACAATACTGTTTGGTAAGAACCAAACACTGGTTCAAAAAGAGTGCCAAGCTAGGAAATGTGATCCACCTGTCCTCAAGTTGGCCTGCAAAAGAAAGATGCTAAAATGAGAGAAGTGCAGTAGATCCAGGTGCTTCTGCTCTCCCCACTGTACATCTCATATAACACAAATCCCTTGGCTCCTATTTTCCCAAGACAGAGAGGGGAATCACAGAGCTGAGGGAAAAGCCCAGCCAATCACTTGCTGCTCCTTACAAACAAATGCTGGGCAAAGACTGAAGCGATGAGAAAAAGTCTTCATTTTGGCCCAAAGAATCCCTTGTGAAAGGCTCTAGCAGTCACTAAGCCCACTTCTGAGGGATCTCACAAGCAGGAATGAGAAAATTTCTAACTGTGGCAGTGGTGAGGGGTCTAGACACGGCCTTCAGAAGACACCCATTCCCTGAAGCATATTCTTCCGATCGGCTTTGCTTCTGCCCCAAGGGACAGCAATTCTAGGCAGAGGAGTAGCCAGACAACTTTTACTTACATCACCCTATCAGACATCTGGGGAAGCAATGAGATTGCAAGTCTGTAAAAGATACAGTCTGCAAACTCAAGCACTAGTAACACCAAGAAATACAACAGGATGCCAGCAGCAACATCTCCTGTTCAGCAATCTGAGGAAAACTTTGAAAGTAAAAGGCAGCATCAAAAGTCTTACTCCTGAAGACTTTCAGAGAGAAATTAATCAGGACTATTTTCTATATCTCCATGTAAAAGAGGAATTATTCACACTTTATAGCTAGTCACAATTAGTACCTTGATGAATAACCGCCTCAGAGAACAGTTCTTTGCCAGGAGCAGTGAAAAACTACCACATTTCAAGAATACCAGAGAATGCCCTGAATACTCACTTAGGGCAACGCACCCAGTTTTGCCATCTCACTTTCTATTACAGAATTATTAAGAGGTGCCTCCTTTTTAAAATCAGCATTATCCACCTTTTATCTTAACAGAAGTTAGAACATTTGGCATTTTTCCATTCAAACTAAAAATGTGATTATCACCACACAATAAGAAGAGCCCGCACTTCATTAGGACAGCATTTCAGTATATTATTTAACCTGTACAATCTTATAAGGAGCTATCTGTAGAAAGCATGAGCAAACTATAGGTAACTGTGAGCAGACTGGAGCTATATGCGAGCATGATGCACCCTGTCACACTGTGCAGCTGGGGAGCTCGGGGGAAGGCACAGGCGGATTAATCCACAGCCTCGATGATCCCCTCACATCCAGCTGAGTTGTCTCTGAACCTACTTGTGCACTACACCAGGCTTTTAAGAGTTCTTCAAATGCTATCGGTTGTCTACTTGTGCAGTAGGAAGCTGAGTATTTAAAAGATAAATCTCAAACTAAAATAATACAAAAGAAAGTTGGTGCTTTGGCTTTTATTTCTAAAATGAACTCTAGTCTTTTCCTGAAAGTATTTTGTAGCCTAGAATCTTTGACTGCATTCCTTTCAGAATTCCATGGTGAAAGAACTGCTACATTGCTAATTCCAAATGAGGAAAAATACACTCTCCATCACAAACAATACCCTGATTTTATTACAAGGTGGGGTTATTTTCATTGCTTTGTTTTGTTTTACCAATCTGCTGTTCATCATACCTACTATATTAATATTTGCCCTTGTGATAGCCAAAATAGGTAGCAGTACTGTGATATTTGCTGATAAAATTTTACACAGTAAATACCAAGAATTAAAGTGAATATATTTTTGACAATCCTGCATTTTACTTTTGGAGTTGTAATTGCTAGCTAGCAATTCACCCTCTGAAAAAATATAACAACATTCTGCATTTGGCTGCAACTTTTTTGTAAGTGCAAGCAACAACTGCAGTATTTTTTTAAATGAGCCACAGTGATAGCTTTGTACTTCCTTGAGGCCTCTTCTCTTCTCACTGAATGAACTCCAGGGAATGGCATCATGTCGGGCTTTCCAGATGGATTATGTGAAGCCATAGCTCAATGTCATTTTCAATAGCAAGGCTCATAATTAAAGGTCAAATAGTCACTTCATCTGCAATCAATCAATAGAAGAAGTACTAATACTAAGTACTAATCAATCAATGGCAAATGCACTAATAAAAGCCATGCATCAAATGTCCGCATATGTGTGTGCTCACATGCACTGTGCATACATGTGAGCAGGGAGGAGAGAAAGAGAACAAAGTGTGGGTGAAAATGCCAGAGGGCATTGTGAATACTGTATTTATCTTTGCTCCTTCTGAGTTTATATCCTGCTTCACTCATTAGGTAAAACACAAATAAACACTAGTTTTTCTGCATATGTGATGCCTTGCATTCCAAAACCTGCCAAAGCACCCACCTTGATGCAGAAATACAGCTTGTGTTCCTAACTAAGAAACACAAAGGCACCTACCCTGTGTAATTTGTCCTTACACAAACACGCCCTGCACTCTGATCTTTGAGACAAAAAGTGTGTCAACTCTTCTGTCTACAAAATAAAACCCAGCATATGGGAACAGCACTCATCTCTGTGCAGAGCAAGCACTTATTCATGGATTCAACAGTGGAAGTGGCAGTTGGCCTCATGAGCATGCACTGCATGGGAATTAGTTGGTTTCATAATATGGTGTGGGAGAAAGTGACTTACAAAAGTCTTCTCATGCCTCTCCTATTACCACTTCTAAAGCTTTAAAGCTGTCAGCTCCTCTCCCACTTTAGTCAGTGCCATTCTAAGCTCCCCAGGGAATGGGCCAGACGTACCTATTTGGAGTTTCACCTGCCAAGCTGAGAGAAATCAGTTTCAAAGTGAAAGAACAAGTGTTGGGGGGTCATTTATACACTACCACTAGAATCTTCAAGACAAACAAAGCAGAGCACCACAGCGGATGTGAAATGAGACCCTGAGCCATGTTTGTGCTTTCAGGCATTGTAATGACAGAGGGAGAGGGAAAAGCTCTCTCAGCTACAAGCAAAGAGAAGAACTGTCCTTGCATGGTTTATACTAAACACTAGGGACAAGCAGAAATGTACCAGAACAACAAAAGAGTAGGGGTCAAAATGCCTACGCCTGTCTTGTTGCTGGTAAGATCAGGGTGGACAAGAGTGTTATGTGGAAAGATTCAAGTGTCAGTCAGAAATGGCTAATCCTTAAAACTAAATCAGATCTTACCCTGCTTCCACCTTCAGTGAAGGAAAAAACGCAACCTGCTCTGGTTAACATTCCTGTTCACATCATCAGCTCGAGGGCACATCTCATCACTCTGCAGCTCTGTAAAACCCAATCCTCCTTATTTTCACACAAATGTGTTTTTATACAGCTCTACCTTATCTGCAACTGATACTAACAACAAACAGAGTAGAATATCAGTGGTCCTCAAACCAGCCAGCTTGAACCCAATACACAGCAGGCACATCTGCACAGCACACACATGGTGTAGGGGTACACACAGGAGCAGTGGGGACCTCAGGCTTACCAAGGATGGGCTCCCAGGGACTGCCAAAAGGAGCATTTCCCCATCCCTCTTCCAGGCTGACTGTAAAGCAGTCTGTCCTGAAGCTGACAAACAGAACAGTCTGGAGTCAAGAAATGGCCCCACAGTACTGCGTTCCACCACCTACTTGTTTCATTTCAACTTAGTCATGAGACATCTGTATTAGGGAAAAAAGTATATATGGTTGAGGAGAAGCTGCAGGAGTCAAGGGGGCCAAAGTATTTTTGCTGGTGCACTTGGGCAAAAGCTGCAAAATACAAAACCTGACTCATGGGACTATGCTAATGAGAGCAGTAACTTAACTCTGAATTGGGAAAATGTGAGCCAAAAAGTCAAGGGAGCTAGGAACCTCAAACTGAATTCTTCTAAAGGAGAAAATAAAATAAGAAATTGAGAGTGCAGTAGCACAGATAAAGTGAGTTAGCTCTGTGCACAGAGTCCAGGTCAAGACAGGCTGCATAAGGATGTTTGGTAGAGCAAGTAAAAGAAAACTCTTTTGTTTCTGGGTGATGACAAGCTCCCCCAGGATTTAAATATTTAAAAAAGGGTTTGTGCTCATTTTCTTAGTGTCATGGCAAGCTGCAGAAATACTCAATAGACCATATGTAAAACTATCTCCACTGGAGAGGGAAAGGGAAACTTACACATTTGTGCTGTTGGACACAAGTGGCTTCTCCAGTTTTTCTTCTGTAGTATCATAGTTGTGTCCTAAGTTTACACACACTTCCAAATATCAAGCATGGTAGCATGTTATGACTTAAATTTGCAGTTGCTTTCTACAAATACAAGTGTAACTGCCCTGAATACAAGCTCATTTATTAGTGGAAGCTTCAGTTTGGCTGAAAAAGACTTAATGTCATTTAATCTATGTTCTGCTTCAAGGAAGGATCAACTCTAACTATTTAATTTCCATCTGAGGCTTGTCTACAATGATAGGAGATTGAAAACATCAATAGGCAACAAGTTCCCAATCTAAACTGTCTTGCATTAGACAGGTTTCCCTGATGGTTAACTTAAATCATCATTGTAACAAAGTCCTTCCCTTTACCAAGTCCACTGTGACAGAGTTACTTTCTTCCTTCTTTGCATTAACCTTTAATGCATTTGAAGATCATTACTGTATTTCAGCTGTCTTCTCTCAACAATCCCAATCCCAAGTCTTCCTCTGGGCTCACATTTTTGAGGTCTACAATCACTCATGGCACTCTCCTCTGATCTCTTTCCAGTTAGCCCACATAATTTTTGAATTGTGGAGCTCAAAACATCATGCACATGTCAAAAGCTGTAACACTCTAAAGCCATGCAACTTTTGCTACTTCTCTGCAACCCACAGGACCTTGTGTGAAGGGAAATTAGGTTAGTTTAGTATGATATGTATTTGACAAGCTACAGGGCTGTTACTCATTTCCTTGTTCTTCCTACATTGTTAGAATAATTTAAGTATTTGTTTCAGTAGTTTTCTACAAAATGAAGTTAAACTCACTGATCTATAATTCCTCACCCCTCCTTGTTTCCATTGTGAAAAAGAGGCATTATATTTGACTTGTCTTCCAGGAGCTCATCACTTCCCACAGACTCTGAAGGTCACTTGCTAACAGTTCTGCAGCACAGGCCTGGCTGAAGCAAAGAACCTTGAGGTGAGTTTTGCTATATCAAACTGGCTTGGAAAACATCTCTCCTAAATCCCAGCTTGTTCTCCTTCTGTTTCTACCTTTGTTATTGACACTAGTTGTGTTTCTCTTTGCCAGATACAATCTTGAAAAGGTATATATTCAGTCATATATGCTTAACCAAATGTTTATTTTCATATTTTGAAAATATTCTAGTCATTTCACTGACTGAACATAACGGATGAACCAGTAGCAAGTGGCTGTAAGTGTATCTGATTTAACAGTATTTTGTGAATATCCATCAGAACATCTTATTATCACTAAGGGGTCATAAGTGACAAATATCCCAAGGATGTTTTGATAAATGAATTCTAAGAAATACAACTATCCAAAATATCTGCAGACTTGGACACATAGATTTTGCTCATGTTAAGCAGGAGTATTGTCTATTTGTGGTTTCTGAATGCACTATATCCTTTGATATTCACTTGTACATCCCAGCTTTTAGGTGTAAGATTTCATTGTGAAAGTGGGCAGATACACCTCAGAGTCTTTTCAGTAACAAATCTGAAATTTTATCAATATTGGATTAGGCAACAGAATGGAATTAAGAACAGAAAGAAAAATCCAGCTTCCACAAATAAGATGGTCTTACTCTATAACCACTAAAATCTCAGCTGAGAAGACTATGTTCTCTACCTTGTAATAAGCATTTATTTTATCTGTGCAACAATATTATCCTACTATTAATATCATACTGGTAGCATTACTTGCCACACTAAAACCAAAACCATTTAAGCATAAAAGGTAGTGACTAAAACCTTATTTTTTTCAACAACACAAGGTATGAATGTTACTGTGTTTTGCTCACAAGCTTATCTCCTGACTTACCCAGGGTGAGGGATTTGTGTGTGGAACAGAAAACGATGGCCACTGTGTCTGCTGGTGTGAAAGTAGAGTTATTCCTAGAAAATAAAAGAGTTTTAATAACCTCTGATAACAAAAACCTTCTTAAAACAACATCGATCAAATATATTACTTTGAGGATCTAAATACATGTTCACATCACTTTGATCAGGTCTAGTGACAGAAGTAATTCTACCCATAAATGAAGAGTAGTGTTTGATTTACTTTTTTTTTTAAAGCAGAATTGTTTCTCAGTTGTGGCAAACTCTCTAATGAATATGCTCCCATGTGAAGGAAAGGAATTTTGAACACATGGTATGTAGGACACAGCTTTATTCCAGCCAAGGTCATGTTGGATCACAGCAGTGGCCAGCTCGCCTCCACAAAACAAACGAAAGAAAGAGAATGACTTACAATTTCTTCTCCTAGTATGTAATGGTAATACAATGCTCAGTTTAGATAGTATATTGAGTTTACATGATGAGCACTGCTTAGAATATGGAGTTAGTGTCTACTTCAGAGATAAACTGCATCTAAGAGTTTACACACTGGGACAAAGGTCAGGAAGGGTGGGAAAATGACAGAGAGAGAATGATATCTATATGACTGGCCAGTGGATCACCCTTTGGTCCACATTAGGAGTAATTTGATGAGATTCTAAATATTTCCCATACTGAGTTGGTTACTACTCACGGCATTTTAGATTTCACAGTTGGGACATAACTTCCCCCCAGGTTATGTCTAGCAGTTCAAAGCTTATTTAAAAGTGACTTCTAAGGTCAGGATATGATCTTGTCACAGAAAAATTTTCTTGTGGCACTAAAAAAGCCCAAGTAGCTCTAAGACATCATACTCTTATTTGTGCTTCTCCCTTACAAATATTGTATAATTTATATAAAGCATATGTCTGGACTGTGGCACTTTCCACTCAGCAGAGTGCTGATAAGACTAATACTCCAGTAAGTCTAAGTAAGAGGACAACAGTGGAGACTCCAACCAGCTCAAGCAATGCACTGAGCCACTGGCTAATGCCATTCTCACAGTACTACTTTTTGAGAAGTAAATGTACAACAGTCCTTCCTGGTTGATATTTAAAAAGAAAAAAAAATGCTCTATCAAACATTAGCTCAGGACAACTGTCTTTTAAGAATCACCACATAAATGTAACAAATTTGACATATACAGAGAAGAGTGAATTGCTAGGCCAGCAAATGTATCTTGAGATGTAAAAAGTCAAACTGAGTTCTCTCTCTCATATGTCATCAGCATGGCTGCAGGGCAAATTATACCTTCAGTGACATCTGTGCAAATCCATTTTTTTCAGTGGATGAGGTATAGCAGTGATTGATTGAGATTTAACAACTCTGTAATTAACACATGAGAAAGGACAGAATTCAGGTCCTGCTCTCTCAGCCTATGAAACTCTAAGAGAGCAAATGCAGTAAGGACAATATGAAACACCAAAATGAGGTCACCCCTATTAAGAAACCTGCCTTTACACATGAGCATAGATTGTATACCCCAAATTAAAGACATCACACAGAAGAAATATTCAGAGATTGTCATTCAGCTCATTCAATTACCTTGTGGAGAAGAGGAAAGTCAAAAACATGAAGCTCATCTGAATGGAAAATACTGAAAGAGAAACAAGTTAAAATTAGAGCACAATTGCAATTGCTTTGCACATGCCTTTTGTCCCCATAGCACAGGTCAGAAGCCAGGTAGGATCAAGTCTAGTACAGAGAAATCCAATGATGGACAGTCTTTAAAGACTGCCTGGAAGAATAATATGCATCATTACATCCAGGAAAGCCAGAGCTAATGTTGTGGCTGCACAAGTTCTTCCTGGGCTAACTCTTCTGAATCAAGTATTTCTTGACACAGAGAATAGCAGGAAAGGTCACTGCTGCAATGCTGCACTAGTTTTGCTTAATGGGTTGACAACAAAAAAATCTGTCAGACATGCTCTGGTTGCTGGGTATTTAGACTTGCTGTTTTACAGGAGGAAGTACAGCGTGTAAGCACGATCAAAATAAATATTCTCAACCCTGGGTATATTAATCACGATCATTCACGGGGAGAGGAAGAGAAGATCAGCATAGATGTTTTAATTCTGAGACAAAGGCTAATTCCTGAACTGGGCACTGTATATCAGACAAAGCAGCTTTCATTCAAGCTCAGTCAGCTTTTTAAGTGTGGATAGTTTTGAGTGTCCTGGGGGCAGCTCTCCAGGCACCCCCAGGGGCTGTGGGATGTACAGAGCCCACCCTTGGACTGTGGGGATGGGGGGGGAGAAGTTGGTGGCTTCCCTGGTGTGCAGCTGGGACTGCAGAGACTGAGCACCACACCAGAGCACGGGAACTCCCCATAGAGCGGGAGGAGAAACCTGTGACCTGCACAGACCTTTCCTGGGTGTTTGTGGGTTATGGGGGAAGGGCTTTTACTTGCAGCAGAATCTGGGGTGGGTCCTCTCCCTTTCCCATGCAAAACTCGTGAATGCAATAAGGCTAACGTGTCCCAGAGGGCAGTGCAAGTCAAGACAATACATTTGATTTTGACCCCAGTTTACAACTGGGAAAAGTGGCAGGGATATTAGCTATTACAAGTGACATTTTCTATTCTCTTACATACATTTCCTAGAATGTATAAATGTCACCTCAGCATGCACTTAATTCTTCCTTCATGAATCAAGGAAGCAATTCATTGTTTCTGAATTACAATTTTTCTGCAACTAAGTACATTAGTGTAATAAGCACAGAAAAAGCCAATCCCTTAATGCATATAATTTTGTAAAGCAATAAACATGTTTAGCTACCAATTATTCCTTGTGCATAATTTGCCTTGTGCGTATTAACATAAAAACTACACAAAAACATTAATTGGCAGACTAAAAAATGCAGTTTCATCTCAAACTCCTCATGCTAATTTCACTTCCTGGTGCAACAAAATACATGCATCCAGCCAACACATCCAAAGGGGATACAGAATTTTTTCTAGAATACAATGTGCATATCCATCTCCAAAACTTCCTCAGGTTTTGGTTTTATAAATATTTTAGGGAAAAAGCCCCAATTGTCTAATATGCTCTAAGCAGTTACAATGCTTATGTTAATATTCTTACTAAGAAATTCCAGTTATGCACATTGGCAATGTAAATGTACACACAGTGATTTTCAGTGCATTACATGGCAAATGGTACATATAAATTACACATGGCACAAGTGCAGAGTTGTCTCAAAGAGAAATAAAGACCAAAAAGGGCAGCAGAAGCAACCACTCGACACCAATTGCTCAAGAAAGAACATGTCTTTTTAACTGAAAAAGAACTTTTCCTTTCAAAATAGTGGTCAGCACAGTAATATAAAATTATTTCATTCTGAGTTTCTCTGCCTGTTAAGGCAGGGCTGAAAATTTCCATATTGTTCTTTTTTGCTGACAACTCTGCCCTGATTTAAGTGCATCTGTGGTCCTTCTCATGTGCCTGTGCAACGCACTGTTTTATCCAATTTGAAAAAAGCACCATAACATTGCTTCCTACTTATTTGCTTTCAGAATGAAATTGCATGAATAACAATTCCATGTGTTATTTTACACACTTCCAGTGTTTCATAAGCTAAAAAATGCCACAATTAGGAGAGAATTAAGAGCTGACACACAAAGGGCAGGGGCAAATTCCCTACTGACTTCTGTGGAGGTTGAATTTGTAGAAAACATATTACTTTTATTAGGCAGAAGCATGTGCAAGCACACACACTTCAAGGTAGGTGGTGCATTGATTTCTTGAAATCTAAAGAGTTTTAGAGTCTGAGATGTGATTTGTACTGAAGTATACTATAGTTACCTCCCCTCCATGCAAATTGAAACTCCTGTCTCTGGACAGTCTAAAGTGAGAGGGGAATTCCCTATTGGGAGAGGAGACAGAGCCTGTATTCCACTGCCTTTCCCTGGGAGGTGGTGATCTGCAAGTGTATTTTTAACTGATGGCAAGGATACCAGCAGGCTATTCTCATGTGCATATTATTTAAGGCTGAATGACTAGAGTGCTTCTAAAACAAACTCTGTAAGAAATGCGTTCATCCACAGCAACAGAAACATATCAACACATTCAGACTCCCAACTAGTTTCTAGGTTTATAATATACTAAGGAAGAACTGTTTCAAAACTGTAACAGTGCTTCAGACTAACAGCTCAAACCCAAATCTTTCCTTTCTGTTTGGAACGCAACAACTGTGCATTTAAGGCTGTTTAACAACAAAGAAGCCAAAAGAGGATACCAATAAATGCTTGTAAAATAATACTTTGCCCCTTTAGAAAGGGAGGACCACTGGGCAAGCTCAGGCACACCTAAATAGCAGGGTTCATCCTTCTCTAAATGTTTACTCGATTCCCTAAAAGCATCCAGCCCCTCAAAATTCTGGTAATCTGCTTTACCAGATGCTTTAGAAGTGCAAGCTCTAGCCCTGTGCCAGTACCCCCACAGCTCCACCAGTACATGCAGCTCCTTACACACCTGAAACACAGAGAGAAGAGATGCCTTAAGGCTGAACTTACTTATGAACACTATTATAACCAAGCTAAATTTATCCAGGTCAATATTTGGATTGGCAAAAGTATCACAGAACGTGGTGTAGATGATCATGAGTAGCACACAGCTGCTGATAGCACCAAACGGAGGCTTCTTCCTTTCGAGCCAGTCCTTGATGTATCTTCGGACAATCTGAAACACAGAAACCAACAGGTTGCCTCTTTTCAAAGATGCAGGGAGCCAAGTTGGGCATCACAAAGTGAATCTGACAGCGGAAAGACACAAAGAGAAGAGAGTAATTTGGATGACGGCCACAGTGGATTTCAAAGCTTCCCTGCCACACAACTCTTCTTCTGGGGAATTTAACATTTGTAGTGCAACTTCCACTGGGCGTCCATAATGAGAGTATATTTTCAAGTACATTCAAATCCATCCTTAATCATGCCAAATGTTCTTTGCTAGCTGTCACTGAGACATGCCCATTAAGCCTCCCCAAAGTTTATCTCCTCTGCTGATACTAATGGATGTATGTAATTATCACAGTCCCCTTTGCATCAACAGACAATTCCAAGTGCAACTTTGGGAATCTTAAAAATCTGACATCTTCAGGAATTTCATGACGGTAGATAATCGAAAGTGATCCATGGAACATTTTAATATTTAAATAGCTTGCGATGCACCAGAAGTTTTTAATTAAATTATAACTCAAGCTTGAAAAGCGAAAGTGCATGTGTTGTGGGAGTTTAAATAATGCAAAGTCGGAATATCTAGAGTTTTTGTAAATCCAAAGACAAATGCCATTTGCACACTTTTAGAATACCAGAATTAACACATGAAAACAAGGAAACCTACTGTACTTAGCGGAACTCTTGCATTTTCAGGAAACAGAATGTGAAGCTGTTTTTCCAGAATTTTTTAGATACCGCTATAAATTTTAAAGTAACTTCAACTTTCAAAAGACGCTGAATAACACAGCACTAAGCCTCAGCAGATACAACGCATCTATTTCAGTCCTGCCTGGGGAGTTGCTTTTAGTTTTTCTGTTTACTTTATATGGTTTGAAAAAACTTTTTAAAGCTTTTATCATACAGCTGCAACTTGTGTTAATTTTTCAGCAATCACATTATCTTGCCTAATTTCTCCTGAGACCTCCTGATGTTCTCTGTTACCATGCTCTTTGGAAATAATAGCACAAGATCCTAAAGCAGTTCTACCAGAGGCTCCAAAGGTGTCTTGTTACCTTGCCTTAGCAGTACCATTAATAAACATCACCACCACCAGTTTAATGATAGAGTCTTAGAGGTTAATGCAAGATTAATATCAAAGCACCATCACCAATGGTACCACAGGACCCCTTCACACGCTGGCTGCCAAAGCTGCAGGATTGACCTCACAGCTGTCATTCTTCCTCACTGCCTTCCCAGCTTGTTTGCAAGTCTCTCATTAGGGAAGTCCTGGAAGCAGCGATCCCAGTCACCACAGCAAATGGACTTTATCGACCACAGGGCACACCCCAAAAATTTGGCACATGGGGTTCATTCCAAGCTAAGCAGGCTGAAGATCAGAATTCACATCCCAGCACACCTAGACTTCCTGCTGGTGGAAAATAACAGATTTGCAGGAAACCATGTAAGGAAATGCTCAACACCCCAGTGAAAACACTGAACTTTAAAACTTCACACTTAACATATGGTAAAGAGAGAATAAACTGAAAATGTAAGGCCAAATTTCTGAAAGAGTCCACTGGAGCTCCTTCAGCCATGTCCTGCAAGCCACTGGGTAGGAATAAGACACTGCATTGATGAAAGAGAGCCAAGAAAGCTGAGTGAAGACATGCAATGAGCAGTGTGAAAGACACCAAATGGCAAGTCCAGATTAGTCTAACCCAAGCAGATTTGGGACTCTATAACTATCAGAAGCAAAAAGCCAAGTCCTTCACTTCTAAAGTGAGTGGGTTTTTTTAAGAAAGCTGAAAAAAAAAATAATCCTATTATACCTTAAACTGGCACGTTGAGGAAAAAGAAAAGCTACTTAAGACCACCTATTAATTTATGGTCCTTCCAGAAGATTTATACTGAAAGTAACAAGATGTTGGAAAAGAAAAGTGATGGCTCATTATGCCATGGTACAACTTATACTAGAGATACTTATTAAGGAAACTATAACCTTGTACTTGGACAAGGTCTAATAACAACAAACACAACAATAATACTATACACATAATTGTCATGGACTGATATATAAGAGAAAGAACAACATTTAAAAAATGAAACTGCAAGTATTTCCCCACAATATTTAATTGGTGATATCTTCTTTAAATACCCACCTCAATCTAGTCTGGAATTACTGTGAATCAACAAGGATAAATACCAGTACAGCTTCTTACTGCACACTGGGGTTTTTTTAATAATTGTTTTTAATAATTACATAGACTCTGAAGAACTAAATTGTGGCTTCAGGAAATCATCTAATCAACCCAGTGTCACGCTAAATGTGTACAAACCACAAACAAAATACACCCTCTCAACACAGAATCCCATACATTTTGATCTTCTCACAAGGTTCAACAAGATCTGTAATTTCAGAGTTCTGTAATCACTGATTTGAGGTAACCTAAATTCTTGCATAACTTGAGGGGAGAAATATAACCTTACAGAGGCTCATGGCAGCTGATTCATTTTGACTGAAATACAACCCATTTGTTATTCATGCCCACAAGAGTTGCTTCAGGACAAGGATGCTTTGAAAGCCTTTTAATTCTTAACCCAATTCTATAACTTTTCAGGGTAATCACGGAACTAAAAAAAAAAAATTGTAGTGAACTAACAATAAATCCCACCAATACAATAAAGACAACACACCCTCAGAGCCTTGGCTGGGATATTAAAGCAAAATAATAATTTCTGGTTGGTAAGGCCTGCATGAAGGATGTCAGACTCGGGCACCACACCAGTGTGACACCTCTCAGCTGAAATAATGAAGTCCAGTAGTTTGAGGTCTGTACCAGTACAACGGGAAACAAGGGAGGGGAAAGCACCAGAGAAACAAGCAGCAGGTAAAACAGCTGAACTAATGCTTCCGTGGAAAGATGAACTAACAGCCTGGGGTAGAAGTGTGAATGACTGGCATCCAAACTAGATGCATCACACTGATGGAAAAGAGCACAAAGGGGATGTACTGTGTTCATGTAGCAAGGTTTTGGTATTGGGAGCAACAGGGATGGCTTATGTGAGGAGCTGCCAGAAGCTTCCTTTAGGTCTGATGAAGCCCATGCCAGCCAGCTCCAAGATGGACCCACTGCTCGCCAAGGCCGAGCACAACAACCGTGGGAGTGCCTCTGGGATAACATTTCTTTGCTCAGAGGGTAGTGAGACACTGTGGATGCCCCATCCTTGGAAGTGTTCAAGGCCTACGGGGTGGGGCCTTGAGCAACCTGGTCTAGTGGGTGGCATCACTGCCCATGGGTGGAGGGTTGAAACTAGATGATCTTTAAGGTCTATGAATAATCAGTATATGAAACATAAAAGCATTTAAAAATGTACTCCAGGGGGGAAATGCTGCAGGCTGCTCTCATGCTGCAGATCAATGCATAGTTTTTATGGTACAAAGTCCCTCCAACCTGTATCCCTGCTGAGGCTGAGAATTATTTCCATGAGGAGGGCTTTGGGCTTCTGGTTCTATAGTAGTGATCGCATTAGGTACGATGAACTGTAAAGATTTTTGTGCAGATTCAAATGCCAGCCCCAAAGAGCAGGCAATGACTGACCCAGAGGTTGCTCAGGAAAGAACAGGGCATGGTGATCCTTCCTTCAAAATGCAGTTTATTGGAGAGAAGAGCATGGGAAGAGTGTGGAAGAGAAGTAAAACTGTGTAGTAGCAGATTTTGTATAAATAACTTGCCTGACACAAGATGCTGATAAACTCACAGAAAAGTTAAGACAATAAAAGAACATAAACGTGCCAACTACCTCCTGTAGTCGCTCCTGGTGACTACATTCTGGCAATCTCCAAAGGTTTTGGAAAGGCATCAGCTCAAATTCACTTCAAAACACAGTTTCAGGCTCAAACTTTCCTATTGCCCATGATTTAATTTTTAACAACAAAGAAATGTAATTACACATGAATTAACAGTAGTGTCCCCATTTCAGTTTAGCTCTTCTACCAGAATAGTTACATCCACAGCATTTTTCCTCCAGACTGCTCTGTATCCTGCCATAACCTCCCTGTCTAAACACCAGCCTCCCTAAGCAAATGGGCTTACTGCTCATATGCTTAATTCACTTAATTCCTTGTACAAAGAAACACGATCTGCTGTTCCAGGAAAGCAGGTAAACACTGCTCATCTGTTATAAGAACAAACATGAAAATAGCAGAAGATACATTATAGAAAAACAATTCACTTATCTAATTGTGCCTTCATAACAGTCATACTGTTTACCCAGAGAAATTTGTCAGTAAAATACAGCTAGGCTGTTTCCACCTGTCTGCTCAAGTGCTGGGCATACAAAATAAAAAATGCAATAAACAATGTAATTCATTGATGTTCATTATTAATTGAACTAAATAGGGCAAGGAGCTCCCTCTCCTAACATGGAAGGGAATAATTTCTGACATTCATAATACAGAACATCTTTTAAAAATTATCTAGATCTTCAACTTAATTTTTTTAGGTTTTTTTAAACCCGTGAGATGAACAAACCCAAACTGGAGGAAATGGTTAGGAAGTCACATTTTCTCTTTCCTTTATACACACAAGAGTGTCTCTTGGTATTTACATCATTACGTAAAATAGATTCTTCCTGTTTTTATCAAGCCTTTAGGACTGATTTAATCTTTAGTAGAATTTACAATGTTTCCACTGCATTTCTGCTCCTTTTGTTTATTATGTATTGGTGTGTACTTCTAAATACCTGGGAAAAACACCCAGGGATTTACCATTGCAACAAAGAAACACAAGTCACTTTTTTCTTGTCTAGAAACACACAAGAAAACAAGCTGAAATCATGCTGGATTATCACCATATCGAAGTGCAGCATTACCTTATTTACTTTGTTATCTAAGGAAAGATTGTTAATCTAAACATTATTACTACTTACAGCAATAGATTTTTGAAATAAATTCTAAAATGCAAAATCTTCTTTTGAAAAATCTTTGAGTCAGATTATGTATTTTCAACAGTTCAATAATTTTTCAATATCTCTTCTTATATAATGATTGCACACCAAGAACACTGACTGCATGGAATATTGGGAACTATGTCAGTAAAGCCTGGAAGACACAGAAGGTGGAAAAAATGGAAATAAAATAAACTAAGATGATGGTGATTATGGAAACCAGTAGAAAGAATCAGATACTAGAATTGAAGGGAGATTAACTGGGTTGTATAAATGAAGTAAGAAGGTAAGATGGAACATCCTTCACAGATTTCTACATAGCCCAGACACCCTCCATAAATACAAGGTCTGCACCGCAGTCCAAACGCACTGACCCTTTTCCAAAGCAGAACTTGCATCACTTCAGCCAGCCCCAGTATTGATAATTTTAGAGGGACTGTACCTGTGTGAAAGCACGAATTCCCACCTGTTCCTGAATACTGCTATAAAGTTTCAAACTTTGTGATGGTTCATCCCCTATTCTATACTTTCTAGGACATCAATAAATGTCAAATCTATCCTTATGCTATGGAGTATGCAGTCTAATGTTTCTTTTCTGAAGACGGGATGGAAAAAAGCCATTTTTGCAATCTGGGGAAAAAATAATCTGTTTTTACAAGCATCTTGTTTTCTTCCCTGAGCTTACCAAACTCCCTTAAAAGCTATCTTACTCCATTATGTCAGCCAGTTTACCCCCAAGAGACAGCTCCTGACACATATCTGCCCTTAAAGCAAGTTTTATAAAAACCACACGAGGCCATTTTCAAAATTAGCTTTCACGTTTCGGGCTAATTTACAAGTGTTGCTTTAAAACCTTATGAACAGGTACAACATGGCAAAAATGTAAAGGGTGCCTGCAGCAGCAGTACGTTTTTCTTCCTGTTCTGTATCCCATGGAGATTAGGCTCTGTTCCCTGTTTGAGTCAAGCATCAGAAGGGAGCAAACTGTGATCTGAAGGCTGTTTATCTGCCTTCTCAGTCTTCTGCAACAAGCTCCTAGAAGGACTCATTTCCCCGGGTACCGTTCCTCCCTGCAGCTCTCCAGGACTGTGGAGAGAAAGCAGGGCTACTTCCATGTGGATCTAAATTACAGGAACAAAAAGATTTGACACTGTTCCCTTCTTGGTAACAGCTTCGTTAACTGCTGTTTTCCCCACCTCTATAAACCAACATTAGGTTTAGTTAAATAGTACCTTCTACTCCCTATCATCTGCCACTTACCTTTCCCTTTCCATTTCTTATTCTTTAAAAATAAATACCTTACTAAGCTTTTTAGTTTCAATTTCACTGACATCTTGTATTGCAACATAGCACCCTTTTAGACTCGTGTTCATAAGCACACCTCTCAAATGCTGATAGGGTTTCTCTGGAACATTTTGGGCAACGATGCAGAAGGCACTTAAAATCCTTTACTTGTAGGATATCCACATTTTTTTGTGTGTGACCAGGTTCAGTGAGGATTTTTGTACAACTGGCTTCGTTTTACAGATTTGGGAAGAGCTACATAGAATCATAACATTAATTTTAGCTTTCGTTAAGGTCTGTCTAATGTGAAGTGCCCACTTTATGCTGGCAGACAAATTACCAATGGGGCAACTAGAGAATGCATGAATGATAATGTACAGACAAGCTTTTTATTATTTATTCATAGAAAACAGTGGGTTTTGGTGTGCTGCTTTGAAAAATGTTCAAACTAGTAGAATATAATGAAAGCACAGTGAAAATTCTATTTCATTAACATTTAATCATAAATCGCTCTTTAATATAAAACATAAAATAAAAGTCTGTCATAAGCACTTAGGTGTAGGGAATGGAGAAAGTCTACAAAAAGGGGAAAAGAAACATTGCAGTGGGCTTCATGGTTCCTGTTATCTGTCACTTCAGAAGAAAAAAATAAGCAAAGAAACAATAGTCTTCAGCTAAATCTCACAACTGGTCATGAAGAAACAGCTTAGATATTTCTCAAAACCTTACATTTTGCTGGCTAAAAGTATTACCAACATCTATAGACAGGGAAACAATGATTTTAGCAAAATCACGACAGCTCAAAAGCAGCAATCTTTACGAGGACTCTGCTAGCCAGATAAAAAATAATCGCAACTTCAAGCTGCCAGAGCAAATTCAAAAATCTTTTCCATGAAATATCTATTACCATGTTTATCATATAACAAGTATTCTCAAATTCCCCTTAGAGGTATACAAGAGTGATGCACAAATAACAAGCTCTAACCCACTACAGATCTTCAAGGCTTATAGAAAATTAGATCTTCATAAAATACTATAGATTATGTCTCTTTTCGAGACCTCTTGTCAGAGAGGTCTTATTCGTTACTCTATAAATACAAATGCAATATTATACTATCAATACTGATTTGAGTAACATCATACTGTCAATTAGCAAAACACATCTGCAGACACAGAGGACACAGGCTACAACATTTTTTAAGTTTAGACAACCTGCATATCTCTGACAAAGAACAGGGCAATTCTCCTTATTGAAGACCATCTATCAGTCACCGCTCCCTGTAAGACTCTGTGCCTCTCTGATGACATAATATCTCCCTCCTCCTTGAACAGTTCTGTCTTTCCCTAACAAATGGCAGCCACCACCTGAGCAGAGCCTGTACCTGCAGCCTCTTACACATTTCACTGTCAGAAGCGAGAAAAGCGTGTTTGACTCCTGTCAATAGCAGTCTTGCAATGCTGAAAATATTGTTCAAGAAATAGTAGAAAATAAGCATCAATTACACTATTGTGCCTTCTTTGTCCCAGCCATCATTAAGAATTCTGACAAGTCAGCCAAGAAACCAAAACTCTTCATACATTCTGCCAAAGATTTTTTTTTAAAGGAAAATAGAGCCCTTGGAGAATGCAACCCCAGAATGACCTAGAGAGACCCCAATGGCCTACAGTAACCCCAGAATGACCTAGTGACCCCAATGACCTACAGTAACCCCAAAATGACCTAGAGTGACCCCAGAATGACCTAGAGTAATCCCAATGACCTCCAGTAACCCCAGAATGACCTCCAGTAACCCCAATGACCTAGAGTAATCCCAGAATGACCTATAGTGACCCCAATGACCTACAGTAACCCCAGAATTACCCGAATGACCTACAGTAACCCCAGAATGACCTAGAGTGACCCCAATGACCTAGAGTGACCCCAGAATGACCTAGAGTAAAACCAATGACCTCCAGTAACCCCAGAATGACCTACAGTGACCCCAATGACCTATAGTAACTCCAGAATGACCTATAGCAATCCCTGAATGACCTAGAGTAACCCCAATGACCTACAGTAACCCCAGAATGACCTAGTGACCCAAATGACCTAGAGTGACCCCAAAATGACCTAGAGTGACCCCAATAAGCTTTTTTTCCCCCTCAATCAAGCTCTTTGCTACTAGGTAATCTTACCAGGCATTCTTTCACTGACTTTTCTGCTGAAGAGTATGACTGTGCGTGGCAAGGAATTGACACTGTGGGCAGGAAATGATAAATTAGAAGTAATTGCTGAAACCATCATTCATGAATTGTGGGCCATTCCCTCTTAACACATCTGGAATGCCAGAGTGAGCAACCTGCGATCCACAGAGCAGCACTAGGCTCCTGTGCCACAGGAGCTGTGCAACAGGTCAGGAGTGAGTGAGCAGTAGTTTACAAACAAAGGGCAGAACCTCCCATTTATTTGGAACAGATCTGTGCTACCTCCAGATGAAGGGCAAGCACCCCTATCGCTGGATCTTTTGATATCAGTCCTTTTCTTGCCTTTTGATTTTTCCCTTTCTACTGCCTGTTATTTTTGGATATTCATCTTCAAAAATGACTTCTATTCCTATCTAGGATGGTTGGTTTACCTTCATGAAGCTTTACCCAACCAAGACAATCAATGTAAACTACCTATGGGATTTCCGATCTGTAGCTATCATTAGCGTTTCCTCTCTTTCATACCTTCTGAACAGATACAGTCAAGTGCAATAACTTTAGAAACAAAGTCTTTATGATTACAGGAATATGAGCTATTTCTGTTGACCATTCATTTCCAGAAACTGCTTCAAACACTTTTAAAGAAGAATCATCCTATTTCTTGTTGAAGCATGTTTATAAAAAACCAAACTCTTAATTCATCATTGGGTTGCATGAGCTTCAAGATTCTCTATTTTTTTTTCAGTCTTTATCAGAACTCCTAAATCCAATCTCTTCTCATTAAAGTCTCATCATAATTCTGATTTTGAACTTTTCCTCATGCAGAGCACTTATTTCATATGCCTACAGCTCAATTCATGATACTTAGCCTTATCATTTCATACAGTTGAAAGAACACCCAAAACTCCACAGTTAGCTCACATACCAATTTCTTGTAACATATATGCGTAGCATTCCATTATATATACACACAAAAGTCCTCTTGAAACTTTGCAATCACTTTGTCTAGCAATCTACCATCATCTTCAGGCTTATTGCTTTGCAGTACAGATGCTGACACTCCACTGCTATAGGTTACTTCATTGCTAGATCTGCTGCCATGGTATTTGTTTCCTGGACATTTCCAACTAAGCCTTCCAACTAATAGCTTCCAGATTTTGGACCTTTCAAGAGAAGAGCATTCAAGTACTTTTGCTTGTTAGCTTTCGGTGGACACTTGATTTAATGCGGTAAGAATGGGATACACAGGTAGGCTCATCAGTAACCTCTTGTCCTAACTCATGAGAAGAGTCTTAGGTATTTAATTCAAAGCATGTGAGCAGTTCAGCAGCTTTCAGGGACACAGAGGTAATGTCCATTTTCCACCTGATGTGGTTACAGCCAGGTTACAGAGGTACTCATGCTGGTGGCCACTGTCATGTTTATTGAGCTCATCCTCTTACTACACTTCAATAGGATTTTTTGAGCAAAAGAAACAAATTTTGATAGGAATTTGGTGAATTACAGCACATGCCAGTTTTGAAATGTGCAATTACAGTTTGATACAAGACTGCTTGACTGTTCTATATAGCAGAGGCAATGAGAGATATTCTTAACCTTGTCCAAGGTGCTCCTTTATAGACTCCACTGTCATTAGCCCACATTTTAACCATACTTTCCATTTCAAAGTCTGCTTCGAGCTGACAAAATTCAGAAAGTTCCAGCTGAACCCAGAGTTAAATTGGATGCTAGAATGAACTGTAAATACCACTGATATTCCCTTGTGCATTCTCCATGCCTGAGAACAATGAATACTTACAAGAATATAAGATTTAGACTTTAGGTATTTTAGGGTCCAAGGATAGTGGACACTTCTGACAACTTTTGGTCTTACTATTGTGACATGGGGGAAAAAATAACGGATATTAAACTTTGTGAAAAAACAGACCCTTCAGAGACAAGGGTCATAGAAAACCCTATATAAGCAATTCAGTGGAAGCTTTCTATCATATGCCATGAAAAATAAGGTTTTATGTTACAATACAAACAATGAGCATAAAATGAAACACTGAACAACTGCTCATTCCACAAATATCTTCCACCCAGTGTAACATGACAGAGGAGTCATGCAGAAAGAATAGTTTGCAATCATGCAGCTAAACCCTTTATTTTAAAACATACGCAAAATGGCTCCAGCTGCCTTAGTTTTATGATTTCTTAACTTCTGACTGCTTAGCCTTTATATGTTTATTAATGCTGAGAAGTTTTTATTCCTGTAATTACTAGTAGATACTACACAGGGAGAACTTCCCCCATCACCCAGGCAAAGGGCATGTGACAAAAGGCCTATATGGTATTCTCAAAGCTCATTTGTATGGGGCTGGAATTTCGCACAGCCTGGGCTGCCATTTTTCCCACTTTATGTTCACAAACTCCCTCCTCGATGTGCAGGAGCGTATGTTTGCAGGAGTGAGGGACAGATGCTCAATCTCAACAAAGATCAATGTGGCTCCAGGGAGCACTGTAGCATCTTTTCTCTGATATTAGACTTCACTATCCTGAGGCTATTCCTATGTGGCAGCTTATCAGGTTGCCAGTCTGTCTTTAAGATAGCTCTCTTTATCTTATTTTTTTAAATAAGAATGTATATTTAAAAGACATACCTGTCCAATAATAAGAGGGACTACAACAGTCATAAACAGCTGCGAGAATATAGATGTAAAAGGCACAGATGAGGATGATCCAAGCTACAAAACAAAAATACACCATCAACATGCAACTTTTTCTTAGAATCTGCAAAGTTCATACACAGATATCACACGTTAGTATGCATTTTATTTTACACGTAAAAACTGGGGAGTGCGTGGCCTTAACTGGAAACAGGGGCACACATGTTTAATTGTTAAGTCACAATAAAGCATGTTATTCCACAAGAACAAAACTAAACCAATCTCTGATAGATTATTTTATAACCTAAGGTAATATTTCCATCAATATTCATTTAATGGAAAACCTGCTACACAAATATGCCAAGTAAATTATATAAGCCTTTGTAGGATGATAGTCTAAAGAGACAGAGAGTGAATCTTCCTAACTAAACAGTTAGCTCAACTCACTTAACCATTTATACAAACAGGAAGCAACAAAAATGGTTGTAGTTATTTCAATAAATAAATGAAAATAATGAAATAGTGAAGATATGCAAATGTTTTATTTCCGTGTTGTCAAAAAAGAGGTCTACTGGAAGTATGTAACATTCTTTCATTAAGACAACTGAACTGTGACAGGCTTAGTCTTCAAATAGGTGATCTCTAATTACAACTGTAAATACTGAAAGTGTTTTTTCAAGATGCAGGTAGGAAACATGAACACAGTCAGTGGGATTTTTGCAGCCTACTTCAGAATGCTTAGAAAAACACAGTATTTTTTTACATTCTGATCGGACTTGCTCTTGTCTAGGTCATTGAAAAGCCACATTTAATGTCATTTAATATCTCTTTAACAGCAATAGAAGATGCATTAAGAAAACATATCAAGAAGACAATAGCATCTCAGAGCTTCCACAGACAACCACTGGCTTCATGGTGAGGTAAATGACACAACACTGAGGACTTCACAGATCCACATTATTTTATATTTTGCACTTCACTTTAGAGATCCTCAAAACAATGAAAGAATTCAGAATCTTTTCAGCTCCATTTAAATAACGCTGATTTCCTAAATATCCTGATTTCTCACAATACAGCATTCTTATAGTTTACACTTAGACGGCAATATACTTTTGACATTTATCTTCCTTCCAAAGGTACCTGCAGGCATGACAAACAAGGTGATCAAGAAATCTAGTAACTTTCTATAACCCTGCCTTGAAAAATTCACATATGGCCATAAAAGTGGGTCTGGCATAAAACAACTTTCTTCATAAATCCAAAAAACCAGAAAAATCAGAGATTTCATATACTGAACTGTTTTACTATATGCGGAAATACACAACTACAATCTTCACCTACAGAAAATAACCTGATGAGTAAACACCAATTATACAGGCCACTTCTGGAGTGGTCTACTTGTATAAGCACTGCTTTTTTGTACATGCATGGCTTGGGAAATCTGTGAACATGCCTTTCTGAATACACTCTAGGTGGAGAGCCTTGGGAGGAATGTATAGGATATGGCTGTTTCCTGTGTGCTACCTTAACAGGACTCAGTGTGGACACAATAATTACAGCATCTCATCACCATCACCTCCAATTTTAACCATGTGGGCACACAAGACAGTTGGAGGGGACCTGAAGATGATGCCACAACTGAGAATTCTGGTCTTCATGTAAGGTGCAAGTGAGAGCACTAAATTAAGGAGCCTAAATTTCCCATGGAGTCAAGAGGGAGAAGTAAAAGCTTGCAGGGGAAGACTCAGATCACCCACATGAGTACCAAAAGTTAGGCAGTGCAGCTACATTCTCCAGGGACATGGTGTTCAGCACATGATCCCTTGCAGAAAGCACAGAACTCCATCGTACCACTCTCATGTTCTCCTTGTTGTTTTAATTCTTGTAAGGAGCTTCTGAAATTTTAAAAGGTTCACATTTTTTCAAACTGTATTTGGACTTAATCTTTGTTATGTGCTGAGGAGCTAAAAGCATTACTTACTGTGTATTCAAGGAAGCCTCTTCAAGTGAAAGTGAAGATTTTTAAACTTTAAAATCTGCCTGGGCCACAGAGGACTGAATGTAACCAAGCAGTCTGTATACCAGCCTGCTCTGCATAGCTTCACAAAACTGTGACACTTTGGCAGTGGCTCCTGTGCATTTTTATGAAAACACTGGTTGGACATTGCTCGTGACTTTTAAGTTTTATGCTCAGTGGATGCATAACCAGTTTCTAAGTTGTGTTCAACAACATAACACATTACTGAAAAAGGCATAGTCCTGTCAGCTTTTTAAAATATTACTTCAAATGCAGTGTCTTCCAACTGTGGATTTTTAAACACTTGATGTATACACAAGTATATATTCTGTTGGTGGGGTGGGGGGGGGCGGAGGGAGTTAGGTTTTGGTTTATTGAGATTTTTACATAATTAGAAACTGAATTAGAGATACTGTTCTGGGATGCTAAACCAATTTAAGTAGGACAAGTAAAATTATTTTATTCAAAAACCCACTTCTCTGTATCAGGATATCAACCTATGGTTCTTCACCCTGTCAACTTCACTCTGCCCATTCAGGCTCATCTCACTGTCGCCTGGGCCATGAAAAGGCAGACGTTTCAGGTAACTCTCACTCTGACTACATTTTAAATGAAACAAAAATCCATATATCGGTCCAAAATGCCATAATTAATAACTTAAAAAAATGATCCAACCTTCCTTTTGCCCAGAGGAAATGAGACCTGCAACGTATCCTCTGAACATATCCTTTGGATATGTTTGTCATGTCCATTTTGAAAAAATGAAGTGACCACTGAGGAAACAAAGAGCTTGATATAATGTCAATCAAACCTTCCTACACATTTACACATGCAAATATTTGGTCTGAATGAATAAAAACCATTTTCACAGAATCATAGAATGTACTGAGTTGGAAGGACCCATGAGGATCATCAAGTCCAGCTCCTGGCCCTTCACAGGACACCCCAAGAGTCACACCATGTGTCTGAGAGCATTGTCCAAATGCTTTTTGGACTCCAACAGGCTTGGTGCTGTGGCCATTTTCCTAGGGAGCCTATTCCAGTGCTCAGGTTTTAATCGGATCAAGCTAAGTTCTGTGCCCCATTTGCTGTCATGAAACAATGTTCCTTGTAAAAAAACCCACCTAAATCTGCATTGCACCAAAATTAGCATTATGTTAAAAGTGCTGATTAGATTTGGCTGCCATCCTTGTTATAATAATTCCATGCCTGAAAATGAACCTTTTTCCACTGGCATACAGAAGTACTATAAAAAGTGGCACAAAAACATCATAGAATCAAACTGCTGATTTGTAGCTGAAAAAATCCACAACAAACAAATACCTGATTGGAACGACTCATGAAAGATAAAATGCATCACTTAATTAAAAAGGAAACACAAATTTTCATGCCTCTATATTGTCTATGTTTATTTTAAACATTTTTTATAAAGAAGTTTGGTATTGTAAAAAGATAGTTACATGCTATTCTGGATAGCAGCACTTCAATTAAAGGTTTATTAATAAGCCGCCCTGCTTTAATAGACTCACTATTCAAAAAAAGACCCTGAAAGTTCTTGCTTGGGAAAATGCACTTTTCACTTAAAAAATCAGATTGATTTCAACAGGACAACTCAGGCAAGCAGAAAGAGAATTCCAGGCAAACCTTCCCAAACAATTCTGTGACCATGCAGTACTTGTATGGTGACCTGCAGCATTCTTGCTAATTTAGTCCTAGACCTTTCTTCTCAAGAGAAAAAAAAACCCGACAAATTATTTAGTGGGTTTCTTTATGAGTTAGTGGTAGAAACATTGGCTTCTCCTTAATTGCAAAGCTATATTTGACTGGGTATGGTAAAAAACAAGAGCAAAAACCAACCTTCCTTGTAGAAAAACAAGACCTAGGTTGCCTCCACAAGCCAGATGTTCCGTTCTTATGTTTCTGGCCCACCAGGCAGGTATCACATGGGCTGTTTCCACATCTATACTGCCACTGACTCAGAAGAAACACGTGTCCTACCAGTCGCTCCGAATTACAGCCCAGTGACACACTGAGGCCACTTTGGAGGCAGTTGTCCTTTGGGGGTAGCTTTTACTCTTCCAGCGTTCTCCTGCAATTAACTCAGGCTTCCTCAGGTTGTGTCTCTGTGCTCTTCACACATCATCAGCCAGCTTCAGCCTCGCCAGTTGTTGAGCACAGAGCAGCAAGTGAGGCAGGGGTGAAAACAAGGCAGAATCAATGGGGAGAGGCACCGGCTGCTCTCTTAGGTGAGATGTTCAATTTAAGCTTTTCTTTTCCACCTTCAGGTCTGGCTACTCTGACATCAGTCTTGAAATCTGGCATTCAGTGCTATGCTGCTTCTGGCTACTCCCATCCAGTCCAGATCCAGCTGCCTTAGAGGCCTGTCTGGAACACCCCATGTCCTAATACCTTTACATCCTGTTGTGGATGGCAGACCCATTACAAAAAGGACACAGAATGTGATGCACGTTTGGAAAAGATGTGGATGGGATCCAGTTTAGTAATGAAGGACAACGGACAAAAGTGACCAGCTGAACCGAGGCTTCCCTTGCTGTGGACTCTTTCCAGAGCCATTGGTACTGAAATAGTTCACCTTGAATGGGTGGAGAGGGAAGGGGTGGGGAAACACATCACTGAGAATGGCGTTTCTACAGAATGTGTTTAAATTTGAAAATAAAGCTTTTAATTATACCTGTCAAAAGCTGCAAATTGTGTCTTCCCTCAGAAAGTGGCTAGGGTACATCAGAGATCACAACCAATGGTTTGGCTGCTGAGTATTTTAACATACACCTTTCATTGTTATTCTTAAAAACTAAACACAAGTTCCTGGCTCTGCTAAAGAACTAGGTATATTCTGCAAATTCTTGCATATTCTATATGCTTGTGTGGCTATGGGAATTGATTTGGCATAAATATAAAAGACTCAAGCTGTCTATATATACCCTCCAGTTCTATTTCCAAATTAAAAAGAAAAATAAAAAAATGTAGTTTCATAATCAGAAGTATGGAAGAGGAAAAGCTAACAATCTATTTTTTTTTTCCCCTTGGCTTGGGCAGTGAGACTGTATATTTTGGGGTTCCCTTGTTAAAGTCATCACAGATGCCTGATCCCATCTGGGTTCCCCTATGACACATTAAATACCAAGACAATCCAAACATACCTGTCGATTTTAAAGCCTTTTATAGAGCTGTAAAAATAACCATGGGTATTCTTCATCTGAAATACACCACAGCTACTCTTCCACTTTACTGTGGCACAATGATCCTGAGGGCTAATACAAAAAAACAAGATCAAGTTTACAACCCAAAAGCACCAAAATGGGAATTAGATGATTCATACTCCTGGAGAGCTGGGACTTAAGGGCCAGTATCCGAAAATTCTGCTGCAAACAAGGGGATGACTAACAGAAAAGGCACCGATTAGTACATACAGGATAATTAAGAACCATAAATATTGTGTATACATGAAAAAGGCAGCTGTGCTGTACCAGAAGAGAGAAATCAGTCAAGGCAGAGGATACTTGTGACATTGCACATGGCCTGGATAAAATCTTGTGAAGAACATTATGCAGCTGTGCAGGATTTGTGTTATCTGGGCTGAAGAAGGAATTAAAACTGAAGCAGGTGCACAAAATACCTCAGAAGGGATTTGTTTCATTAATTTCTTTTCTGTATTTACACTTCAAAGATTAGAAATGCATGGCTTGTTCAGTCTGACTGCAGATTGAGCAAGAGAAAGTCTGAGCCAGTGTGATAAACTTCAGAAAAATGGATAAAACATCTTCCACCAATACTTATTGGAAATTAGTTTTATGTTGATCAGAGACACAAATTTCTAGTGTTGCAGGGAGGGAGGGAGAATGAAGATCCTTACTTTTACGTTGGTTAATGTTCAGTTTTGACTGAATCGGACAGCATGGGAATTGCACAGCTGAGGGACGATGGGATCCTCCTGGTAGCCTGGTTTTGTGATCCTATTAAGATGTGTTAGCTTCTGCTGCATGGAAGCAGGTTGTGTACTTGAAAGGCTCCCCTAGCATTGTATAGATGAAAATTTCAAGAGCAGTAACAAGTAGAAGAGCAAAGTCCTCCACAGAAACATTACTTATTTAGAGTCTTCTACCTGGGCAAACTTACGGTATTTTGTGTGTGTGTCAGGAACAGAGAAGGTCCCTATTATTCTCTGTTGTTTCCAATTTAAATAACAAACCCATAAAAGATGAATGAGAAAAAAGGAATAAAATGATGAAGCAAATATTTCACAGCAGTCATTAAAAAGTTCTGGTTAATTGTAAAAATTTTGCATTAGATCAGAGAAGTTTGTTTTCCCAATGAGTAAAGAAGAAAGGAAACTGTGATGTAAATAATCAGGTAGAAATAATGACACACTTTGAATCTTCCACATGAATGAGTTGATCTGTTAACAGCTAATGCACTATGCTGCTTCCCCTCCATCCCCCCTCACTGTAATCAGCCTTTTGTCACATACCAGTGAAATCCATTAGCTGCAACTTCCTTATCAACTTCCAAGGCTTTCCAGCTACTGAAATATTTGCATATTTAACGATTCATTTGACAGGTATCAACTCTCATTTACCAAGTGCTTTAGAGGACAAACAAGGCAGTGTGTAGAAATCCAGTTTAAAAACAAAAAAGTACTGACAGTGCCTTTCAATAAACAGATTAATCTGAATTACATGGGATTAGAGAAGACTTGGAAAAAGTATCAACAACTTTTAAACCCACATTTTAAATTAAAGATTGTGAGCACAGGGGAAAGCTTTTCAGTATTTCTATCAGACTCTAATTTCATTCACGTCCTTATTCACTCAATTTATTTCACTTTTCTCTCTGATACTTGCGCTGAATTTCCTTCACTTGTCTACTCAATTCTTTCAGCAGTGATACTTGCTAGTATTTACAGCATCACCACTACAATGCCAATGTAAAAATACCCACTATAAAATTCAGGAATTTGAGGGTATCAGAAAAGAAAACATCACTGAATAATCAAGAGCAGGAGCAAGCTGATAAAGCCTTGGGAAGATTTGCTTTGACACAAATGTCATGGTAGTCTTCACTAGTAAAACAGCTAACAGGGGAGCAATGCCTGACATGGAGGTTTTGCCAGAAGTAGTTTTAAAAATACACATGAATTTTGCACTTGCTTTTTAACACTCCACATTAACTGGCACGCTTTTGAAGAATGTAAAGTACATAAAAATGTAAAATACTGACTTATCTCTAAAATTCTTTGACTTCAATAAAAACACATAGATTCACACATTTGGACTTTTGTTACTTTGATAGCTAACTGGGAACTGAAGAGACCCACATCTGTCAGACACTGAGTGTCATCAGTAGGGGTAGTACCAAGAAAGTGGCAGAGCTGGGATACCGTGCCAAAAATCCCACAGCATCACATTTGGCTCCAACAGGTGCAGATGACTGACTGCTTGTGTTTCAATACCCAATACAATCAACAAAATTATAAGCTTGTATGGCTTGGTAAAATTGCCAGTCCACGTGCTCAGCCAACTTTAAGGACAGATAGGACAACTCTATCCCAACATGGCTGGAAAGCCACATGCACATGAGAAACGTAACTGCATCATTCTCTTACATGTTGGTACAATATCTGTGTTCACACTGTCTCCAAGGCAAATGACCATGCAGTACAAAGGCATGCGAAATTCCTCAATGAAAATAAACCTCCATTCATCCATATGCCTGTCTGCCATGACTCAAGTTACAATCTAAGGGCACAAAGGTGAGATGATACAGCTACAACTGTTGCAGAGTTCAGTGCTCCTGATATTATGTTTTTCAAATGAGATGCCATAAAAAGGTGTTGACATCTGAAGGTTATCAAAGAGATTACAGAACTATTATCTTCAGAGTATGATGACACCTCTGGTTTAACTGTCTTTTAGTAACGTAAATGGACCCAAATGTAGCACACTTAAGAATTCCAATCATAAACTGTTATTAAGGATCATATAATGTTATCACAAATACTGAAGGAAATAACTAAACTGAACACAGAGAACAAGTCATATGATAAGTAAAGATGAACACTAAAACCCAAGTGCCTTACTTCCCTGGTCATTACTTAACCAATCCATAGTCATTAGTTATTGACAGTAATATAGTTATTTTCAAAAGCAAAATTTAGTCTACATTAATTCTAGTTGGTGGGGGATTTTTTTCCCCAGATGTCTTTCAAAAAATAAAACTCATTTCTCTGCTTTAAACAATTTCATGATCAATGTGTTAGCTCTGGCTTCAGCTAAGTACACGACCTGACAAGAGGAAGACAGACAGCATCCCTCTGTGACTGCTTTGATATGCAGCCTCCTAACCATCTTTAATGAAACATTGCAAAATGCTGCAAAGAAATGTGAACAGCATAACCTCAAGTTAACTTGAAACCCATGTAACTTACAGCACTGTGTTTCAACACTTCTGCTCACCCCATATATGAACTCTAATCAATTATATAGAGTTTATGGGACGTTGCCCATTTGCCACATCTTTGCTGGGAATATGACATATTAGCTGTAAATAACAAGGGTTAACATGAGGAGGATGATACTGCCTATTAATTAGCTGGAAGTCAGATTCAATATATTCTTATTAGGCAAAATGTTAATCAGAGGTGTCTGTGGCAAAGTCAGCTGTTCTTTATAAAGTTTAGCTAAGCATCTGCACGAAGATACAGTTCAGTAATTACAGGCACAGTATTTAAGGTTTCATTAAATTAATCAGAACCTCTTTGAATGTTAATTTTGAGTAAGCTTTACACCAGAAGTTCCACAGTAGAAATACCCTTTTCAGAAATGTAACTGACGATCTTATGCTCAACACCATTCATTTAAGATGATATTTGTATTAAATGAATTATTTATTATAGCTTCAATATGCCTTTATCAATGTTGTTTAGAGAGTTTATATTTACATTGCTAGGCAATTACGAACAGAAAAGGTACTTCAAAACATTATATTCCCTGGCACACACAGGGAACAATATAAATGATAACTACTATGGTAGGTTAAGCTATATAACAAAAACAAGCTAATAGACAACAATGTATTTTATTTCTGGCAGCACTAGGGGTATTTTATGTACTGTAGACTGGGAGACTAACAAATATGATCAGTAATGCAATATAGCATTCAGACTATCATAGCATGACTCTGTGGAAGAGTTAATGCTCATGAGTACCAGACTGAGGAATTAAAATTCATTGATGACATTGACTTCAAAGGTCCATGAATAATATGCAGAAGTCCAACCCAGTTATTGTCAAGGTAAACGGGAGCTCTATTTTGATACTTGAAAATTCTACCCTTTATTAATGAAGTACTAAGGCTAAGTTGCATGACTAAACTGATGAATGGCCCAGCAAAGATAATCAGGAAATTACTAGCCACTGGCATTCTGCAGTAACTCTACAGTACCACACGAAATGCTTGAGCTGCAGGTTATAAGCAAAAAAACACAAGCCTGTGAATTGTGTGATTGAATCTACTACATGTCAACCAGGCCAGGTGCATCAAGGAAACTCAAAGGAAAACTAGAGTGGTTTGTGAGAGAGAAAAGGTTTCAGCAATCCAGATCACAGACTGTTGGTACAGAAACAGTGTGTCAAGGTGGGCAGGTTTAGTTTGCTATCCTAAATACTTACAATGGGTACACTGAACCTTCAGAGAAGGCAGATCTCATGTAACCAAAATGTGCTGTTGGGCTGACCTGAATGCTGCTCTTCAAGTCTGAAACCCTCAGCAAAGACCTCAAGAAGTTTTTAAATATTTATAAACTGTAAGAGAAGTGCTGGAGTTTTGGGCCTTGTGACAAAAAAAATGCAGTTTTTGTAACTCCCCTCATCCCCAGACTAGTTTGTTTATCACTCTGATGAAAATATAATTCATGTGCATATCTTCCTCCAGAAGAGCAACTCCTGAGCCATGTTACAAACCGCCCAACAGTTATTGTGCATTTTACACAACTCTCATACCAATGTCTCCAGGGCTGGTAGGAAGAACAGAGACATATGCTTTGCCTTCCCATTCTCATACAAATGAAGTTTTACCACCTCTTCTGAGAAGTAACAGTGAAAACTGCAATTTATGGGACAGGAAATCTTGTTATCTATCTATAAAGACACCAAAGGAAAGATCTTTATCTTGCTTGAAGAGATACGCAGATCTGCCCCTAAAATTTCCATTTCTACAGAAAATATCCCTTTTCACTACTAAAACTCAGTGAGGTAAGGCAGGGTGAAAGCTGCCAGTGAGCAAAAGTAAAAACAGCTGAAGCTTCAGTCACATAGGAACAAAGGCACAGGTCTCTGGATGAATGCCCATGGAAGAATAACATTCCATACAAGAGGGAAGGGGATTGTAAAACACTGAGTCAGACCATCCGGAATCAATGTATTCAGTGCAAGAATAGCAAAATACTCACTTTTTTTTAAGAGCAGTTGTATTTTTTAATCTACTGTAACTCTATGGTCCCAGGCATATTAGAAAGCTTTGCTGGTATCAATATATACAATAGTCAAAGCAGTTTGTGTGTAAACACAGCTACTTCAGATGAATCACAATGTGCTGCAGTAAAATAAAAACCTTCCCACACAGTTTTACTGAGGCACTAGTTGATAATGTTACAGCCACTCTCACAGTACTATTTATCCCAGTTTACACTGCTATATTTGTATACAGTACATATGCTGTTTAAGCATCCCTACCATAAACAGTGCAACACTTGCATGCCACTTACAAATTGTTTCTCCCCCTTTCCAGTGTGTTGGCTCACATACAAAGCCATTAGTAAGATAAACATAACAGACCATGTATACATCTGAAATCCTTTAAGTGCTTCAGCTTATTTTCCCTGCTCTTCACAAAGCCACAGGCCTCAGTAACTTGCACCACACTACACCATTCGTGCCAGCAAATCCTCAAGCATCAAGACTTCCTAAACCTGACAAGGGATTTACTAAGGCACCACTACACATCTGTGAAAGCCTCCTTGTTGTATGCTGGCTAATATCCATTCCTCTATACACATTAAGATAAAACTTGGTTTTCTCCCTTGTCTTCTGTCACGAACTGTAAGGATCCAAGGCCCTGACTGAAGACTAACGATTGGAAAAGAAATCTTGAACTAACAGGAGTGAAGCAGCATCACGTTTAGTGATGCACAGAGGCTCCAGTAATTTGTTTTGCTAACCTCTACCACAAAAATACCCATGGGCTTAGTTGCCCAAAAGCAAGTCTGTGATTATCTGAACAATGCTTTTCCAATTGGCCTGTCATCCATTTCAGATCAGTACGATCTTGCCCAGCTCCTGCATGTGAAAGCTCTCCAAGAGACCTCCTAACCAAGTTATCCTATCTAGCAAGTGCTTGATTTTATCCAGCCTGACTGAAAACATAAGGTTTTGCAATTCTGTAAGAACAACGGGCTTTGGTCCTCTTAGAGTCAGGTGCAGGTAGTGTTTGCATTCATTGTGATACACTTTGATGGCCTTCCTGGGAAGCAGCTTATTTCAAAAACTGACCAGAAAAATCTTCTTCATTATTTAAGCAGAGTGAAAGTCATACAAATTACTGTCTTAAATATACTGTCTAATAGGTGCAAGATTACCCAGTAAGAAGACATTAAAATCATAATACTTACAAAAAGCAAAAGCAGAAGTGGAGTTATAACAATGCCCTGAAAGAAACAAAAAAACAGTTGGTTAGTCAGGGAAGCAGAAGAGTCTTCACTTTCTTGTACCTTAGTGCACAAAAATATACATACATCATTCAACATAACAGCAATTAAGTAACACGAAGCTCAACTTTGTCCTTCACTGTGCATGTTCCTTAACATTTATGCGCCAATCATTCTATAAACCACACTCAGCACAAAGTGCCTTTTTTATCTCTAGCTTTCCCCACTTTACACCTAAGCCCCTCCATTCTAAAAGATCTCATATACGGAAGTATAGATCATTTATTTCAAAAAACACATTAAAGCTCCCCACTCACTGTGCTGTATCTTAACTTCACTAAGCGGCTCCTCCTTAGGGGGAGGCTTGTGATCAAGTCCCCTGCCACCCAGTCCCAGGTCCTCTTCTGAGCAAAAGCTGCATCAACTGTGATGAATTAGGTGTCGTGACTGTGTAATGTAAGCAGATATTCCCCAAGGAAACGAGCTGAGATCTCAAAACTCATTTCACTTGATTAGACTTCATGTCTCACTGGTAGAAGGCAAGTCTTTCATCTAATTTAATCACACAGGACCACCTCGGCTTTCCACATCCCCCAGGCAGACGCAAGCAAAAAGATTTGTTGTCTTCACTGACAAGGAACAGGTTTAAAGCTGATGATTGGACAAAATAGAGGATTTTAAGTTTCATGAGAGCAAATCTTAGAATGAGTTGTTTGGGTTGGGAGTTAACATGACATGCATCACTTTCATAGCTGCAAATAGCAATTCCCCATCATCCTTCCATCTGACTTCAATATTTTATTATTGCTCAATAAAATGATTCTATCATTTAATGCATGCTAATTCACAGAGCTTGCTTGGAACTTCTCTATTCTTCATACAGATAGGTCTCAAGAACAACTACTTTTTCAGCTATTCACAAACTTTATTTTTAAAAGACAAAGGTGCAAAACTTTATCTAAAAGGGTGCTTATTTTATTTTTGTTTTTAGCTACAAGTGAAAAACAATTGAACAAAAAAGGCAGTTGTCCCCTACTTTTCATTTAACCTTGAGTAACACAGCTTCACTTCAATCTTTGGGAAGCTAATATTAAGAAAAACCTTAAATTACTAGTTTTGTGTTTGCTTTCTGAGTTCACAAAAAAATCATGGATCAAGACAGATCATTAGCCACAGAGAGTTCCCATTGTGTTCCTAAAACAAAATGCAACAAATAAATGCCATAAATTAGAGCAGACAGGAAGGATCAAGGAGGCAACAGTTAAGCTGTGCAACTTGAAGGTTCTGCAGAATTTAAAAACATATTTCAAAATAAATAATATATGCCATACCTTACTGCCCCACAGACTAGCTATCCATAATAATTTACCTTTTTACAAATGTCACAATGGAGACAGATCATAAGAGACTAAAAAGAGAAGAAATAGAAGCAATAAGAATTGCTTCAGGGAGTCACTCACTGTTTACAGAAGCTCTAGACCAAAATGCAGATAACAGATATGAAGAAATATAGGTGTTTGAGAATCCTGGCCAGAGAGGCAGAAACAAAAGTTGAGGAAGGGAGGAGGCATCAAGAGCTGAACTGACACTGTACAGCAGCATCTACAATGCTCAGAATGCAGAATCAACAGAAAGATCTGTATAATGAAGGTACAACACAGTCACTTCATCAGACGAGCATCAGATTTTATGGACTACTGAGAACACATGAGCCAGACTTTCCCCATGTCCCCCTTGCCCTATTGACAGGTCCACTGTACACCTCAAATACTACCAAGTGCCTGAGTAATCCCTTAGCCTCCTCTGATTTTGGGTTTCACCTTTGGGCCTCTGCATGAGTGAAAAGGAGCATGGATAGAGCGGGAGGTGACACACCAGAAGCATTCCATACTCCAACTGAGCATGGAGAGCAGGGAGAGGAAAGCACACTGCTAGCTGGAGAGTACAGCCAGCTCTCCTCTAAATCTGGAGGAACTCACTGATTCTGCACCATCAGTAATTTCTTTCGTGCTTCACACCTCAGTGCACTTTTATACATTACTAACAAAAACAAAGGTTAAAAACCAACTTTCCCCTTTATTTTGTTGATAAATAAAGATATTTTCCTTACTCTTTAGGACTGGAGCTGTGACTTGCTATATATTTACTTTGGAAGCTTGGTGATACTAATACAATCGGCAATAGCCACTGCTAACTCAAAGTTTGTGTCACAAAAGGACATGGCATGTCTGTGAGAGTAACACTTCTTAATTCTGTAAGTGGAGAGGATGAGTACACTGCTATACATCATAAAGAGATTCCTGACTGAGCACGTTGAATATCTAGTGCTCAAAAGGTCAATTCTAGCAATTTGTTGCTAAATTTTGCTATTAAACCCGGTGATCTTAGTAATCAGAAGCGAGTTTCCTGTTGCCTCACCACAGAAGGATTTACAAGGTTGAACTTCCCCATTTGCAACACATACGCAATTCCCTGGGAAGGTAAACAATTACCTGACAGAGCAGACAAGTTCATATTAAAAAATAGATGCTGTTGCTGAATCAGAGTAATTTGATGTTAATGTTTTATTTTGATAAGGAGCGCCAGTTTGAAAGACCACAGGGATTACATCAAAACCAAAGGGGTTTGTTTCAGTCAGTAGTGCTGAGGTGACTGTGATGGTTTAGGGGTGCAAACAAGGCAAGATTTATCAGGGGCGGGAACCTCTGTTACCCAACTGACTGATGGAGCTGGTAAAGAACAAACTCTGGGCATGTAAAGCCCATTTATATGGTACCTAAAAACCCTGATGTGCTTTTTTCATGCAAAAGCCCTTCCCCTCAGATTTCTGCCCCAGATTTGAAGAAGGGTTTACATCCTATGGTGTATTTGTCTAACAGAAGGCATTACCTTTCCCTGCACACACCATCTTGGCTCCAACACATTACCTCTTCATTAGAAACATGCTCATAAGCATTATGTGGTGCACCTCAATTCATGCCCGCTAAAGAACAATAAACAGAGCACTTCGAGTTTAAAGCCTACTGACAGAAAATAGAGGTGACAATTTACATTTTGAATCTGAAACCAAAGTCTGATTCACTAAGAATAAAGAAAAGGTGGAGAAAACAGTTACTCCACATGGTGCAGCTCACACTCCAGCAGAGGCTTCACAAAAATGAGCATATCCTGACAGTGGCAGTGTGGCTGCTCTCTAAGACTATGACTGGCTGAGAAGCACAGAGGAACCTAAAAATTAAAATAAAGATTATAATCTCTGAGTCCATTGGACACCAACATCATCAGAGAGCAAAAAGCAACTAAATTTGATGATGCTTTTCCCTGCCTTGCTTCCCAGGCAAGTGCTGTCAAATACATAGTGTATGGAGATAAACAGATTGTAGATTAGCACTTCCAGCAGAAGCTGAGCATCTGCCCTTGAGAATGCAAGGTCATTACACAGTTTTAGCATCTTCAAAGTTCGGGTAGAGTGTTAAGCTTTCCGACTGCTGCCCACAATGGAGTCAGAGTTGTAAAGTGACTGCTGTTTGCTATCTGCAGAAAAACTTTCAAGAAATCCATTTACACCTCTGATGTGAAAGACTGACTGAATATATTTCAATGATTTCAGTGGGAAGGGCAGAAAAAAATCTCAGCCTGACTTGAGACCCTGATACAACACAGGAATCTCAATAGTCCGATACCTGCTAACATATCATATTTTACAGTAAAAATAATGAAACCTATCTTAATTAACAGAGTTTAAATACAGGTTTGTGTGTGCAAGCACGTACATGAACATACATTTTAACAGCAAGGATGTACCTGGAAATTCATTTAATTGTTATTTGCCTTGTAGAGATAAAGAAGTTTTCTATAGGTTTCATCCAGTATAGCCTTGCCATAGAGCAGATATTAAGAGGTGTTTATTCTCAAAAAAATATATAGAACCAATACATGGAATTGGCTGCCAAATCAGACAGCAAGGGGAAGTCACATAATGAATTTGAAACTGCGATGGCAAATCATTAAGAACGAGATTATGCAAATAGGACGAGGAAGGTGGGCACAGATCCAGAGGGACACATGGTAGAAGACAAGAAGGGATTATTGTAATGAGGCATGAAATGCATGTGAACTTTCCTTCCTTTCCTTTACCCACAAATTTCCCATGCAATTTTTCTTCATTCTTACAGGTCATCAGTATGACACACATGTGGCAATTACTAGTGAGAAAAACCTTAACTGACGTCATATTTGATTTGTCTTAAGAAGTAGGCCTAGAAAGAAAAAACACCAGGTTTTTGGAATCAAGGTCCTGAACAAATGTGTATTTTCTGAAATCAATTATCTCCCCATGTTTAATGCTACAGATGTTCCTGAATGCTTTATCGGGCAGGATACAAAAGAAGCAAAAGTGTAAGCAGTGTTATATCATAAACTCAACAGAGGTTGGTAAAAAGTTACCTGGCAGCATTTCCATTGCTACTGATAGGGTAAGGTGCAAGAAAAATGGCTCTGATCCCTGGAGAATTTGATCAGAAGACAAGCATAAATGAAAACGGAAATTCAGTCTTCATCTGTGTACAACAGTATTTTCCATTGGTTTTATTTCAAGAGTCACTGGCCCTTTATGAAAAAGAAACAGCAACCAAAAAAACCCAGTCTGCACTCCCCATCCCACCCCCAAACAAACAAAAAAGAACCCCAAACACAAACCTGCAGTTTTTCTGATTACAATATGAGAGGCTTTACCTCAACATATGTATAATTTCTATTTCCTATGCATTGTTTCCTTGATTTTGTGCTTAGAATTGTATTTTTAAATTTTTTTCTTTCTTTTTGAGAAGTTTGCAGACAACTTTATGTTTTACATTTCAAAAAGAGAACCCTGCCTCTAGAAAAGTGCTTCTAGGTCTGAATGAGGTACATGTGTGACTACTAAGGCAGCTAGTACCAAAGTTCTGACAGAATACAGATAAATGGATGTTCTCAAAAAATCTGGTACCATCCCAAAGGAAAAAAAGGATCACTCCTGAAGGTCAAAAGGCTTATTGTTCAGTGCTTCTAAGAACACGACAGAGTGTAAGGACCATGGGAGCACTCAAAGCCAACTCTCAGTCTATTGAAATGAAGGAGCACAAGACTCTCACTATCCTCACCCCTCAGACTGTCACAGCTCCACAAGTCCACTTCAAGGCATGTCACCTGACTAAAACATTGCTTATTAACTGTGATGCCAAGTTATTCATCCTCCTGAATAAACTGATTTCTAGTCCTATGTCAAACTGCTTTGTAGTAATGTTTGGACATCATATACAGAATTACTCCTGAAATACAGCTTTCACATAACAAAATCCTCAGAAATTAGTTGCTTCTCCCTTTTTCCATCTGCTCACATGTAACTTTGGAACTATGCAGAACCTCTTGACAGGCACCACAGAACAGGATAAAAGCCCATATACTAAATATACGCAATTGGTTCCAAAGCAGAAGGGCAAACCCACTAAAAATCAGGGCAGGGACTAGGCAAGTTCTAGTGAAACCACCAGTAGGCTCTGAATGCAGAGGGAGAAAAACACAAGGGCCTGATAACAGGGTTGAAGAGGCAATTGTGAATTTTGCATATCTCAGTTTTCAAGTACTGACAATTTGAACAGGAAGATTTCAAGACTGGAACAAATTATTTAAGTATTTTAGTGCATTATTTGCATCCTTGAGACAGTATTTGGATCCCCAAGACAACCTTTTTACAGTTTCTTTAAACAGTTTTTAATATTTTTGTAAGCAGGGCTGTACAAACCATGCTATTAATTTGACCTACTTAAAGATGATAGTGGAGATGACAAATTTCTGTTGAATAAGATGCTGAAATTGATTTCGACAATAAAACACGTTTCTCCCCCCACATTCAAACTTTGTGTTTGCATGAGTGACATAAATGTTTGGTTTTATCTCTTGCAATCTCAGAGATTAAGTTTGAACTTTTTGGTGTGCTTGTAATTTCAGTCATTGCCCCACGATGCAACTTCAGCGTCCCTGTGTTACTTCCCCATGGACATCACAGAAGTTCCTGGTGCCAAATAATCACTTGCCTTTTGTTCCGATTTAATTATTTTCAAAATAAATTCAAGTGTAAAACTCCTGTACATCCCTTTTCTTTTAGCTGCTCCAAATACATTGTTGGTTCTGAGGAGTCTTATACAACTGCAGGACTTCAAAATAAAATACGCAATTTAGCTCTTTATTGTCCTGTTTTACATCAAATGACTGTTCTGAAGGCTGGGACGAATAAAAGCTTATGAATTGATGTTTTTTAAGATTCTAAATACACCCATCCTCCCCATAATAAATAACAGGAAAATCTGAAAAGATATTGAAAAGAGCATGACGTCAAGTTCACACATTTCTTTTAAACTGATAATCATTGTTCAACACCAAGACAATGAACTACAATACAAAATCAACAGTGTAATTCTACATAACCCTAATTCAACTATAATTATAAATAAACACTGCAGCAATAGCTACAACTCATCCAATTAGGCCAATATTGTATTTTAATAACAAAACTGTAAAATTAGAAGCACTATGCCAATATGGCTTTTGATTTATTAGAGGGGACAAAATCAACCAGATTTCATCTCAACTCTGAGATAATGCATGGAGTTTTGTGAATTGTTCCAGCCATTGTACTACCTTTGTTATGTTGTACCAACCTAGTGGCCTCCACTGTGGGAAGGGACATTCATTTAAAAAAACACAACAAAACAACGGAGATAATGTTAAAAGACTTACTAGCATCAGGTAATCGTAGAAATCAAAAGCATTTCCACTATTTATTAATAATTACTATTTGCAGATGTTCCTCTTGCATACATTTTATGCAAGCACGAAAAAATGAAATCAAAAGGAACACAAGCAGCCAGAATTCATTTTTTTCAACAAAACAGAACAGAGACACAAGAAACACATGAACTACTGGCAGTAACACTACCACATACGTCAGAGGTAGAGTGTAAAGAATAAAACCAAAAAGAAAAAGCATTTTTTTCACTAAGATTAAGGGGTGAGTTTTTGATATCAGACTGAGAATTAAGCCAAGAGTAAGAAAAGAGTATTTTAGAAAGGTGAAACTTGATACAAGCCCAGTTTGCCCGGCTTCCCAGCAGAGGGCATCTTCAACACGTTAGAAATTTGCTTTTTACACAGCAACTGAACAGTTCAGAATACAAGGGCCTCAAAGTTTTAAAGCAACTATAAAACTTCTTGGTGCTTTGTAGATGATACAGGAATAGCATCTGGAATGACGCACAAAATATACCACAAGTCTGAATCAGGAATAAATGCTTCCATCAAATATCCTGAAACTACCAGTGAGATGGCATCATTCCCGGCCTCAGAGACCTGTTTCCTTCCCTTCAAACCCACCACAATCGAACCTTTTAAAACTTCCTCATACACAAATACTTTTCCTAATTCCAGCTCATTAAACCGCTGCCTGTTCCTATTCAAATTCAATTTTCATGGAGTGTCGGCAGAGAGCAAGATCACTGTAGTTCTGTGTGTCAGCATAGTTTATACACTGGTGCTAGGTGGGCTTTTGCTAGAGGAGGCTTAAATGGAGAAAGGAACTTTGCAATCATCCACACCCATCCACTTTTCCATGTGATCCCCTTGTCTTCGCAAACATCACTTGGAAGCAATCCTGTAATTTCTGCAATGCAAGCAGGTTCCCACACCTCACTGCATGACTCAGTGGGACTGAGGAGGAAAGGCACAGGACTTGCAGGTGTAAGCATGGCCCTTTCTTGAGAAAGAGTTTAATGTGTAATAAGGATATAACAAACTTAGTTGCATGTGTTGGGGTGTATGTTAAGTGCAAGGTATGTTAGTGCAGTGTTAAGAATCCGCCACAATTTCCCCTCTGTTTTGTACAGAGAAAACAAATGCAGTGACATGCATGTTTTACAAGAAAAGTTATTTTTCCACATAATTTTTCAGTCTCTTTTCTTGCAGAAGAAAGTTAAAAAGGATCTAAATTTCTCCTGTATTTGGCTCGCTGCTGAGTAATCAGCAAATCCTAATTTAAATTACTAAGGAGCCGTTCCCAGCAAAGCGTGCCAGCCTCAGCACCTCTGCTCCCACAAACCCTTGTGGCACTAGGACACAATGGCACACTAGATGGTGCTGTGGGACCTTCCAGGGAAAACAACCTCCTAGAACACAAGTTGTTTTATTGTTCAATTAGCCAGATAGTTGATTCCGTATTTTGAGACACATTAAAGAGTACTAAGTCCCAACAACAGAAACCAGGACCACAGAAATGGACGGAATACACCAAGCAAACATTTTGCTTAGACTGACAGTGTTGTTTCACTCCTCTTGCCTCTCCTGCCCAAAGCAAGAGAACACAGTTTTTATGCTCTAAAACAGTCTTACTTTAAAGGGTTCTACATGTAAAACAGAACTGAAAGAGTCTGAAGGCAGGGATCCAACAGAGCAAGGTCCCTCCAAGCCTTTTCTGTCCTTCCTTGGGAGCTGGACCTAACCACTCCCTAGCATTCACTATTTCATACCATTCAATGCTTTAAAAATATTTGAACACAGTAAGCTTTGAATTACCTGTGAATTAACTTTTCCTGCCATGCTGATTAGTCGTGGGAAAGAAACCAGAAGCATAAGGGAAAAATTACAGAAACCTGAGAGAAAAGTTACCAGAAATTCTACAGAAATGAGCAGTTGCAAGCAGTTATCAAAATTGATTCTACTTCTTTCTATAGCTTTCCATGTAACTATTTAAGTAGAACAGTTTCTGTATAAAGACACCATCAATATATGAACCAAAGCAAGTTCCATTTTGTTAACATAAACACTATGTTTAAACAAGCTACTCTCTCCACCCTTCTTCTTCAAGCCAAGAACCTCAAACAGTGCAAGTATAAAATACTGTACAAACCCTCTTTAACATACACAAGAAAATAAAAACTTTACATAATGGGTGGGAGTGTTGTGCCAATTATAACCTGTAAGGATTAATTATGCATAGTAGCAAAACACTTTCTTAGCATTGCAAAGATATCTTGGTGACCTGCTATTCAGAAAAACCACTTAAAACATATCACTGAAGGGCTGGCATAATTCTCACCCTCACCCAAACTGTGGATTTGGTCTGTGGTATCCATGAGATGAGATACTATCCCACCCCCCCCACGCCCCCAAAATCAAATCAACAGCATAGTCTGTCTATAATTATTGTTATAAATTAGACAGTTTACACTGGTTTTGCCAAGGAAAAGTCTCATCAGCCAAGGTGCTAACTGCACTCTGTAAGCTGAGAAATGCCCTCCAAATCCCCCAGGATTCCTCAGGATCATTTCCAAGTCTGCTGCAAAGTTAAGCTATTAATAATTAGTTTGAGAATGAGCTCACTCATGCATTGTTTTTTTTACTATTTAGTCTAAGAAGTCTGAGTTGTTTTAGTAAAATGTATCACACAACTCATTCAGTCTGTTTCCACTATTATTCTCAGATACGATTTCCACTGAGAACTGAGTATTTCAAAGGCCAAACCCAACCAAAAAGCACACAAGCACATGTGTATACACAAACCCCCAAACCCAGCCCCCAATATGGTAATCTATATTGCCTGTGTTCTGTGCTGCCTGCCTGGCCCCAAGTCATCAATAATGAATAGAAATGTACAGCTACAGCAGTAGCCTGTGTCATGGGCTTGTCAGGGATTTTTGAAAAGGAACAAAAACACAGGTTTGCCATTTGATTCTGTCTTCTTTTGCACACCCAGGAAGGGCAAAACAAAGCTGTATTTTAAAAAAGGTAATATGATTAACCCTTTTTGTACTAATTGAACAGTTTCTTCCACCATACAGAATGGAAAATTCTTTTCTGGCAATGCAACCAGTATTCTCCTAGGCCTGGGAATTCAACAATAATGTTGATTCTGAGCACAGGGAGAAGAGGTTGTTTCTATTTTAAGACAATGAATACATACTCAAGAGGAGGCAAATATAGGTTTACATACAGGGAGAAAAAAAGGATTTGTTTTCCTAGGAATGCAGCAAGTTCAGTCTCAAATAGATTTTTTTCTTGATGAAGAATCTTAATGCATGCAAACACATATGCACACATAGTCAATGAAAGCAATGGCATTGTTAAAAATACACAGATGCTCATAAATTAGACAATGTTTTTTTTTAAAAAGGTGATTCTTATATCTATGATTTCTTTTCAATGTTCCCAAACACATTTGTATAGACATTAGGACTGGAGTCTTACAGGAATGATTATCTCACATTTTACACACAGAACACACCAGCTGGTACAATACCAATCCACCCCCTGGGGAGGGTGGGTGGCAGACTACAAAATGTCTACAGGACACACACAAACTAAACTGATTGAAAACACAGTTGTAAACCCAAATTTCTTGCTTTCTACATCTCCATAAATTCCAGAATAAGTCCTGCATTAATATATTTAATTAATAAAAACATGAACTTTTAAATATTCTCCACTTTGGAAGATGCAACTGAAGATGCGCCCTTGTCTTCAAAAAGTCTGGAAGCAGATAATTTGAGATAATTTGTATATGAAATGAAGCTACATAAGCAGGAGCTTCCAACTGGGCATAAAAAGCAAGACATCTCAATTCAAATTATGTTGTCAGGCCTTCCTTTCCAGAAGGCAGTAGCCAATAAAAGTACACGGTTTAAACACAAGTGAGGAAAATCTTCAGAAAGCAGCAATCAATAATATAATTTAAGCAGCCTGCTCTGTGTTCTGACCTAACGTTATCTTGTGATAACTGTTTTTAATGGTTAGAGTGGGATATTATAGTATTCAGCTGAACTGAACCGTGCATAAATCGCTGAACGTTCATGAGTTGAATATGTTATTAATGACTGTGAATAAGGAAAAAGGACCATAAACCACCTTTCTGTGGCAGATAATAAAATAACTGCCTCAAAAATCACAAGTACACACTCTAGCAGACTAAAGTTAAACAATCCAAAGCACAGAAATGTGATTCTGTTTAAATTAACTGATTGAGATAATTTACTTACAAAAAAAACTTTTTCTTGCTTAAAGAATTCTAAAATTATTTTATAGCAAAACAAGTTGATTCTCAGTTCTAACTCCATATATACTTTGGCATGACTACCCTGAGTATCTTTTATTTTGCAAATTCTACACAGTCAATAAAAACTTTTCTCCTACTGACATGTTTTCTGTGGTTTTGCCAGTGCTCAGACATCCCTCCTCCAGCCTCATGCCCAAACACAGGGTTGGCAGCACAAAACTTCTGCGTTGTTTTGAATATCCCCATGTAGTACACAATCTACTTAACACATATTTGAATGTGCTGAATATGCACTTCTGCAACAAGAAAACACAGGGTTTATCCATATGTGGTAGAATGGGGCAAAACCCCATTCTTGTTATCAATACTGTATGACCCTTGAAATATTTTGTAACATACGGGGATTTTTTTAATCTATCTGCTTCAAAGATGGTTTGGGGTTTTTATATGTTATTCACAAGACATGGATCTCACATGTTATTCAAGACAAAAGACTGTTCAGTATCATAAAATTGCTCAAATCACAGATGACCAACTGGGCTTGGAACAGTCTGTCTTGCTCAGCACAGCATCCTAAATCACTCATTCCACCTGCTGAAGCAACTGACAATCACTTTGAAGCACACAGGGAACTGGCTGAATCTACAGTGCTGTGACATCAAAAGAGCTCTGCCTCCACTGATTTGGAGATGGCAGGTCTGAGGAAAATTCACCTCCCTGGAACTCACCTCCATAAATCCATACTGCCTGGCTCACATCTACCTCCTGCCCGTTGCAAGCAGCCAGGAGTGCTGCCTAGAAAGGCTCTGCAGCTGCCACATCACCCAGGACACCTGGCCATACCGGAGCAGGTAAACTGTAGAAAGGTAAAAACCCAGGCAGAGGCATCCTAAAGAACACTCTGCTTAAAAAAACAAAACAAAAAAATGGGAAAAATAAAAAAGCAAAGGGGAGTGGGGGCAGCAAACAAAACTTGGCTTTGTACTTCAAATTCCTGTATGGGTTACGCCACTCTAACTTGCTTTTCCCTTGTCTTATATGAATACTGGTTTTGCATTTCAATCATCTGCCCCAAAATGTGGGTCTTTGATTCAGTAACATAACAGAATATTTCCAGAGGGAGAAAATTGGTTCTGAAAATAAAACAGTCCTAGTCTAGCAGATACTGTCTAGGCAGGGAAGGGAGCTGGTATGTGAGACTGGAACCAAATGAAGAGAAAATATTTCCCTCACAGCCCCCACAAGAAAGGCTTTTTTTGATTTCAGCTCCCAAGAGCTCAAATGGCAAGACAGTGTTAATTTGGAAGGTGTTTCCTGGGTTTCAGGAGGTAAAACAAGAGAACAACTAAAAGATGTTATCCAAGATTTCTCCTTTCCCTTTCCCACAGCAAGAGTTTGCAGTCTACTCAGTCCTCAGGGAAGCCAAACTCCAGAGGTGGCTCCTTTCTGACTCCTCCTCAGGGTTTGCCCCAGTTCTTCCCAAAGAACCACTGCAAGGATGGAGGTTCACAGTATGAGATTAGACCATTTGTGTATTTAAATTTACAAAGGCTCCATCCTCTGAATCCAGAATTATTCTCATTCTACACATAGAACACGTTCCTTTTAACAGTGAAATCCCTTGTAATTACTCAGTTAAATGACATGCCACACACAGTCACAGAAACTCATTAGCTGAAGGGACAAAACATACCCCTAAGGCCTTTAATTTTTTCTAGGATTTTCTAACCAACAAGAGATTTATTTGTGTCTACTTTGTGTATCTAACAGTTTTCATAAACTCTTTCACCTGGTGGCTGGCAGAAAAGACTTCTCCACAAAAGTTGTAGAACAACCAAATCACCTGCTACCCCTACCCTGAACATGGGAATTGCAGAGAGAGCAGCAAGACATAATGCATCCTAAGATCCACAACTGACCTGATTTTCAAAGTAGTTCTCAGATGCACTGTTTGCCTCACTGATCTAACACAAATCAATGATAATGCAGCTAATGATAATTAGCATTACACATCATTGCAAGCTACCAACTCTAACCATTGTGAAAATCACAAAAACCAATCCATCATCCAGCTTAGCATTAGCTGTTAATAGCTCAGAGTTATCCATTACAGGGCAGTTTCAACACCCATAACACGGAAGGGTTAAATAGTCTCACCTCGGTGATAAATAGAGATTCTGCTCACAAATGAGAAATACACCACCTCCTGTTTGCCTAGGTATGAAAATTATATTTCTTCAAAGAGCAGTTTAATCCCTAGCAGTTTATTATCAGCCCATTTCATTTTAAGTGTAACTTCCACATGAAAAATACACAATTTCCTGCTTGATTTTTTTTCCTGAAGTTTTACTGCATACTCTCACACAGGTAACAAAGTAAAAAAATAACTGTTTTGGTTAATTACAATTACACCAACTACTTCTTTTGCAGAGAAGTTTACAGCAATGCAAATGCACATAATGTAGGTTGCACAGCACTGCAACAGACAAATCAAGGCCCTGTGACTAAAAGGCATTTCTGGATCAGATGAAAAGGACATCAGCTTACATCATACACAGCGCAAAACCAACCATCCTGTAGGCTAAAAGTAACAATAACTTGGGATGGTTGTTCCCAAGCTGCAAGCTATCTAAAGACTTTAAAAAAATAAATTTAACCACATTGTTTTAGTGAGAAGGTACATGAAATTTAATACATGAGCAGGACTGCTTGTCAGATGCCTGCCTACAAGAGCTTTACGCACACACACGACATAAAACTGCAAGTTATTTTTTATATCTCTTATGTAACCGGGCTTTTTTAATGTAAATATTGTATTTACATTAGCATTTTTGGTTTGCCTACAATCAAAAGCCTCTAACATCATAAATCGTGACAAGGTGGCCTAGCAACCTAGACAGACAGACACAGGAAGTTCAGTCAGTCAGTAATAAAAAGCTCTGGCTGTCTGGCTTCAGGGAGAAGAAAATTGCTTGGATGATCACTTCAGTACTCTACTAGGTGATACACTATTTTATTCTTTCTGATAGCTGCAGTTTAAAAGAACTCAAAACAGGAAAATGTACATGTAAAGGCTGAGCGAAGATGTGGACTGAAGCTTTGTTTTGTTTCGTTTCAGATTCACACTTTTGATAGAGCCTAGGGAGCCGGAGAGAGAAGAAAGGAAACTGTCCCCAGTGCCTGACAGTGACAAAAGCGCAAACAGCTGCTTAAGTTGCAAGCTACCTGAGGAGTGGTTTTAGGAGCAAGGGACTCTGCTGGGGGAGCGCAACAGCTTCTGCCATGTTAGCAGGTGTCACTGCAGCGTACCTGCTAGCAAAACATGTTTACCAAGATATGGCCACAATTTAATTTCTTACCAGGATTCACCATGATACAAGACAATACACTGGCATTGTGCTCACCAGCAAATCTGAGGTACATTTACAATGCCGCTCCATGATGGACCCAAGCCTGATGGTGCGGAGTATATACAGCTTCTCCCAAAGAAAGAAGGCATTCTGCACCTTGCAGAAAGTTTTGTTTTTAAAAAGAGGTGATGTCAGAGCTGATGACTGGTTCTCCATCCTTCTTCACTCTAATTATACCTAGGCAGGGACAGTGCTAAACTCTTGAGAAGCTTTAAATACGTCTGTCAATGTGACTGGCTTTTCCTTTCCTAGTCTTCTTGAGGCTCTTTCTATTCCTCTCCCTTCTTTTTCTCCTCTACTGAAAATCTCTTCCAAAAAGACTAAAAGTATAATCCTCCAAAGAGCTGACTTCCATGCATACCTAACACTTAAGCCTATACCCAGCAGGACACGGAGATTCTCTGCAATTTTTTTTTATATGTATTTTTTTTCAAGAACTCTTAATGATGAGACCAAGAAACGCCTTCTAACTCCGTTACTAGCATCAACATTGAAAAAACTCCAAACACCAGCTTGTCTTCAGTCCCTCACAACTACTGGCAATTCATTCAGACAACTGGCAAATAAATCTGATTTGGTCATTTACCCAGCAAGCAGAGAGCACCAAGAGAACATTTCCAGATTTGACAAGTAACTGCTGTATTAAATACCATCGGAGTACATTTTGCAGAAGCTGATGGCCCATCCGTAGAATACTTATTATTAGCAGCAATAACCATTCTGGGTAAGTGACTATTCTCTTCCAAGGATAATAGCATCTGCTTACATAAAGGGATAATTTTGGCACATTCTCAAGGCCTTCTTTCTTCTGCCCTGCTGTCAGAACTCTAATCAGGTATGCACAGCACCTACAGTGCTCCTGCATACTCCAGGTAATTAGCCTTTCCACTAATCAGAGAGCATCTCTCATCGCTGCAAACACACAGTACACTGCTTGTTCCTTAACCCTCAGGTTTCCTTTGCTCATTTCTTAAAGACCTGACTGAACAGCAGTTACCCTGAGCTACTCTTTCAATGCACACCATTTAGAGCTTTCCAAATCAAATCATTTCTGAGCATTTTGCTGGGAGCTGAATTTAAAGACGTGAATTATCGATGTTTCCACTGAAATGTATCCCTGTTCTTTCCCTTTTCTTCTAATAGTTAAGAAAATAAAAGCTCACAATGTGTTTCCCTGTGCCCATCTCCACATGTCTTTCTGCTTGAAAAACGGATCACCTCAGATAAAAGCTAATTTACACCTGTGATTTATTAAGACAAGAAACTCGCGTTTAGAAGGGAAAAGGCTGCAGTAAGAGTCTATACTCTGACAAATGGCAAAAAATACAGCTGATTTAACAAATGAGCGCTCAATCAATGATGCACTGAGGCACATGACAAAGGGAAGTCAAAATCCATTACATTCAAGAACCTCCTTTAAATTCCACTTCAGTGCACTGACCCTGTTGCTCAATGCTAAAGACTTTACAAGGTTTTCGGAAACATTTAGAAGAGCTTTTGTTTTGGCATTCACTCAGCTGCACCTCACAATTAACACTGCCAGACTCCTTTCTAATCAATTATTCATTGCGATTACTAGCATATCTTTTGAGCGCCTTAACTTCACATCAGAAGTGTGCGAGGGATGATACATGCATGTGTACTTTACAGAATAAAAGGCAGAGTCTGAGCAGGTTTTAACGTTAAATGAGAACAAGGCTAAAAGAAGCGAAATCAACACTTTTAGTCAAAGTTGAGCTTCAGGCGAGCTGCAGGCAGTGCACAGCATGAGAGAATTTGGCTCCAGAAAGTGCCCATGTGTTGACAGCTGAATGAGAGTTTGAAGGCTTAATGGTAAGAAATGTTCCGTCAGTGGTAACGTTACACACTACTTACTCAGTTAACCACTCATCTTCTGCAGCCCTGACAGCTGATGACACAAACCCCATTCAATGCAAGTTTTGTCATTTTCTATACAAACATGTTTGCTATGCTTACCGTGGCTAATCTTTTTTCCAGTCAAAAAAAAAGCAGGAAACAATTTTCAGGAAATAATTATCAAACACAACAGTGATGAGAAATCTAGAAGGCAGAAAAATCTGAAAAGCTGCTCAAACTATAGAAAATACACTAATTAATTTGAGCCTATTTCTACAACTCTAATTATATATGTGTAATATCAAAGACTATCAATTTATATTATGGTAGATCCTACTCTATTAAACACTGTGTGTTGGCAGGGAAGATATTTGACCCCTTAACATAACTAAAACGTATAGATTAGGACGGTTTGTATTTAAAGTCCATAAGAGATCTAACTTGGACTCTGAAGTTAGATGGTGTAAGTGGTTCTCCCCACAGCATACAGGACAACCGTTTTTATCACAGAATCATTTAGGCTGGAAAAGACCTCAAGATCATACAGTCCAACTGTAAAGTTGAAGTCATGAAGTTTTCAATCCTGTTTGAATTCACCTGTTTTACCTGGGTCAGACCAAACAGCCAACTAGAACACCAGGCTAGATGAGCCCAGCTGGTATAACACAGCCAGGGCATGCAGAAGCACCGATTCCATAAAATCTCATCATCCAAGTGTGAGCAAGTCTGCAGCTGCCAAATAATGTCAGTAAAATGGCAGAGGTGCCTAATATTCCTCTATTCTGCATCCCCACAGCTGCTGCCATCTTGACTGAGAAGAGAAGCTCTGTGTTTACTTTCTGCACATAGTGATGAGCACTTGTCTCATCAGGTCATTTACCAAAGGCTGGATATCATGCTCTGGAATCTGATCTTACATTACAGAAACAATAAATAAAAATAATCACTACTTGGAAGCAAAAGCCAGGCAATGCCTTTGAACTTCTGCCACAGATCCAAGCATTTCAAAGTGAAGTGAAATGATGCTCATCATGACCACACCTTGCTCCTTAGATTATCAAGTGGTTTAGATGTGTAACTCCCACCAACAGGATTTTTTGAAGCTACTCAATTCACTAAGGACAGATAGAGGTGCCTAGAGACATTTAAAACAAACAAACAAAATTAAGAACAGAATAAGGATCTAAGTGAAACTCCCACTGAAATCAAATTAGGTACTTTGAGAAGTTTTACCTATCATGGCTTTACAGAGCGTAAAAAAACTACTAGTGCATATTGTAACAGACAAGTGTATTTCTGATATAATATTCATTACCTCACATGCTGCAAATATCTACAAAAAGTCTCAGTGTATCAAGAAGTGTGATTGAAATCTGACAGCAAAAGAAGTTATCGTTATCAGATCAGCATTGCAGTCCCCAAACCAGCAACAAAGAGATTAAAACTGTTCTTGGAAGAACCAACACTTTACAGAATTATTTAACTGTTCAGTTCATTTTGAATATACTTCAGAAATAGAGTAAAAGCAAAATTTTGCCCAGGAATTACTATTTGAGTCTCTCACTGGACTCAGTAGGCACAATTCATACAAAGCTAGGGCAAGCAAATGAAAATACATGTTTCATTGTTGTGATGGCCCAGCTTATACCACTGTAGAGACACTGATTCCCATGGACTTGAAAAAGGACTGTATTTGAATCACGAAATGCTGAAGTCAGTCCTGTCACCAGCTGCACCACTCCATCAAAAGTTATGAATTCACAGTACACAATACCAGTTTTTAAAATGCTTTCTGTTCCTGTTAAACTTCCAGTGATTTCATAGGATTTGGTGACTCAGAAATAACTGGTTTAAGCAGAAATAAAATATTATGATATCTGCCAGCAAACAGACTGGTATTTCAGTTGAAGTACAGTCTAAACCCTTTGAGGATTTCCTTTACTATCCTGACTTGTTCTTATCATTCAGAGACTTGCCTGTTATCTCTGCTTTTCAAAGACAAAATAATCATTTAGATCCATATGTAAATTCCGTGTTCCTTCATGAGTCTTCACAGCAATATATGACAGACTGCACAATATTATGAACAAAAATATGGTATCAAACTATAAAAAAGAGAACACAACAAAAAAAACCCAACTCATAAAGCATTACCAATTGTGCATTCAGCATCAGAGGCCTCAACACAAACTACAGCTCTGCAATATAAAGCAACCAAGTGACAGCCCTTTTGGACGGTTGGGTGTCAGGAATTTCTGCTGTACCACAGAGGTCTGTTTCAATGACCAGTTTAACAAATGCTCATTGTGGAGCTCACCACCATTTGTAAAACAGACCAAATGGCTTCACTAAACAGCCTCCCAGTCTGCTTATAACTGTGTATGTAACCCTGTCCTCAGGGTGTATATGAACCATGTTTAAAAGAAGGCAATATGCACAGCTGATCAGACCAGCAGCTGATCAGTATTTAATCACCAAATCCAATAAGGAAACAAACGAGGCAGAGCACAGGGGTGGAAAACAAAGGTAAGTGGGAAATGTTAAATGAGCCACCAATTCATGGAAGATAAAAACACTCTCAGAAACAATTTACAAAACAATTTTCTTTTTACACATTTAATAAACATTCTGTCAGAGTAAACGAAATCTCAGAAGCTGGAAGTTTAGAAAAAAAAAATCAATTAAAATGAAGTCACAGGGAATGGTGGGGAATTGTTCCTGGCAGTTATTTGATACAGTATGGTTAATATTTCTAGTCAGGCAAATTAACAGTTTTGCTGCTGTAGACTTGCACTCACACAATACATAACCTCTGAGGGTTTGTTTTAAAAGTTACTGAAATACAAGCATAAATATTGTTATATAGCTACATTTAAGATGTATAGTAAGTCATTTACTCTACAGACTAATACAGAGGAATTCTACATTGCTAAAACCACCTGAAAAGAATGTCTGCATTTAAAATAAAAGTAACACAATACACAGTTTATTTAATGGGGTCCCATTTAACTCGTAAAAAATACTTTGAAAGCTCTTAAATAAAACCCTGTTTCTCTAGCCAACTGTATCAGTAGATAAGCTTTTCTTTAATACTATTCTACTGTATAATTTGTAGTGTGCCACACCATATTGATTGAAGAAAATTCAAGTGAGGCAGTGTCAGTTTCTGTTTCTACAGGGAAACCACTGAGCTGAACAGCAAGGCACGTAAGGTCAAATCAGGATGCAACTTGCTGTGTTGCTGCCTTAAAATTATAGAGGGCTAAGGACGAAAACAATGGTAGGTTTGCAGACACAATACAGATTCCACTCTTCATTGTCCAATTAATGCATCTTGAATAACAACATAATTTAAGTTTTTTTTTCTTTTCATACCCTTCCATGTATTAAGCAATTTGAATTTGCAAGCAGAAGCTGCATTTTCTTCATATGCTCTCTAAACTCTGCTGTCAAGTGTGGCCACAGAAAGAAGGTCAAGTTTAGTTAGTTCCCAGCTTATCTCGACATCCTGCTCAGGAGAGGCAGCTGTTCCTCAGCTTCTGCAGCTCGTGTTTGCATTAGGGATTTACCCACCTGGTCTTAAGGTGCAGGAAGGAAGAGAGAAAGCAGCTTATCTTTAACACAGTGTGCTTTGCCAACACATTCCACTGTACATGGACAGTGAAAGGACAGACAGGGAACGTGATGCAACCTTACCTTGCTCAGAGGGAAAGAAACACAAGTGTTTCACATGCAGAGTTCACATTTGCTTGTGTTTGACCTGTCTAAGCTGAATAATTTACTCTCAGCTGTCATGGGCACCAGCCTGCAGACACCAGGTAGTGGAATACAGGGTACCTCTAGCTTATGGATTAGGACACCCGACAGAGTCAGCAAGTAATGGGACTTTTAGTCCTGCCCCTTGTTAAACATCTTTACAGACGCTGGGGCGTTGGCTCCAAGCTATTTGGAAGGAATTCCAGCTTGGGTTTGAAACTGTAACATCCCCCTGTGGAGAGCCTTCGGCCCCTGGAGCCACAGCTCAACTCTGAGGCTTAGCCACCCCTTCATCCCAGTTCTTAGCCTGACTGCTCAGATGGTAGGTACCTACTGTTCTGGACTGAAACCACACTATGGGCTTTGCCCGTATTTCCTGAGCCTGGCACTGCCTATCAGTGACACACTTCCCTTAACCTGCAGAGATCTCAGAATTACACCCAGGTTTGTAACACACAACCCAGAGCCAGCCAACACCAGCAAACCACTGAAAAGCTTCCTCCCTCAGTGCAGTGAGGTATGACTGCTTACACACCTCCAGACTTCCAAGATCTAATGTAAGGTAATATTATGAAAATTGAGCTGACAATTCAACAATACAAAGGAAATATATAAACAGTTGCATTTGAACTACAGATTGTGCAGACTAAACAAACTTTATATTGGTGTGCGGTTGTTTCAGATATGTCATCATTCTGACCTCCCACGCTCCTCAGATCACAAATGATAAAAGTCCTGTTAGGATGCCTGTGCTTAAAATAGTAAGCACAGACTCAAAGGACCAGCAATGATTTTTATACGCACTGTGCTTAATTATGGCTTACTTTTTTTAGTGATTACTAGATTAAAAGAAAAAACAAAACAGAAAAGCCCACCCTATTATCTCAGCTTGCTCATAGTTCCCCAAAAATACTATATAAGGATGAAACTGAAAGGTATCTTCCCAGCCCAACAAAAGCATGAAGAATGTGAGAAGTAATACAATTAAAAGGTCCACCTATTAAAATAAAATCATCTCTCAACTAGTGAACTTGGATTTAAAAGAGCAAAATAATTTGGTAGAGAATAAGGCATACTTGCTAACCTCTCCTCCCGCATTAACAGGTGGCAGTGCATTTTGCTTTGATGTTTGTTGTGAAGTCAGATTCAAAGCGCCTGTTCAGTTATTCTTTGTTACATTTGTATTCCCCTCTGCAATCAATAGCTACATTAAAAAACAAAAGAAACCCCACACACATTTTTAACCTTATGAGATAGGCCTGTCAAAGAGTGCACATAAGCACCATGTAATCTTTTTTTAAGTTATTGAAACTGCATGCTTTTGACTATGGAAAGATACTCTTTTGCACACAGGTTTTGTTTGAAAAATCAAGAAATACAGCTGAAATTATCAAAACAACAAAGAGAAAAGGCAGAGTAAAGTCAGGTTACATACAGAAAGCTTTGCCCAAACAGTTCCTGTTTGTTCCTTATCCCAAAAGCCAAACTTTAGACTAGTCTACTGAAGTGAATGATCTCCCCAGTGAATGACAGTCCTAACCAAGCAGCAAACAAATCCAAGTTCCTCTGATGCCCCTCTCCATCGAGCTATTATAGCTGTGCCTTTATCCTGCAGGTAGTATTTCTTCACTTTCAAAAATTTGCATTCAAAGAGTTATCTGTTTTCCATTTACTGCATGACCCACTGAGACACCAGTGCCCTACTACTTAAATAAAATACCCAAAGTAGCAGCTAGTAAGCACAGTCACCATATGAAAAAATGGCAGAAACTTCTTGTTAAAACTAATAGAAGAACCCTCATCCCAGACTTCTTTTTCCTAAAACTATTTTTCTCTTATAACTGGATGCATGTCCATAGCTTGAAGAGAAAACAGAAATCTGTTGAATTTTTTTACATATCCAAAAGTTATAACTAGTTTAGGAAACACAGAGCTGGAGAGTATGAGAACTTTGGGGGAAAGTGACACATGTGAATGCTCTGAACTTCAAACCAGTGTTCCTTAACTATCTGCTCTTGGCCACTGATAGAAAATGAATATTCAATCAGTTCCAGTATGGCAGATTTTATGTTTGCTGCAATACAGTCGCAGCCATCCATGTATAAACCTATTTTCATCAAAAGAATATATTCAATTCCAGCCAGACTCATAATACAACTGAGCAACCACAGATTTTCTCCCTGTTGTTTTATTACCTACAGACTAGGAGAACTTTGGAAATTAAGAAGACAGATTAATTACAGTGTACAATTTAATTAAGTCTTTGAAGAATAATGGATCCAACAGAAAGCTCCCTAATAGCCTGCAGACAGAGCTGTGAAAGAACAGCGGGTTCAGAAAAATAGGCTAAAAGGCCAGTGTGGCACAAAATCTCCCTTTCCACTGAAGTTCTCTTCCAAGTGAGACTCAGGCACAGATTCTAGAAACAAACCCTTGCACATTACAAGCCTCTGTGAGCACACCTGCAGCTACAGCCTCTGGTCAGCATGAACATTATTGGAGATATGCAGTCTCTGTTAGCAATGAGATGCTTTCTGTGGACCTGCTGCCTCGACGGCACCGCAATGGGCACAGAGAGACCATTCCCAGGCTACGGAGGAAACAAAGCCTACCCCTTCACTGTGTTCTAATGAATCAAGAGGTACTGCTGGTGGCTGAGGGATGTAAAATGCCCAACAGCTTGGAGAATAGCCCCAAGCTCTTGCCAAATTATGCACTCCAGTATTACAGGCCTGCTAGCAAAATGTACCAGATTCTCCTGCAATGTGATAGTTATTCTTTTGGACAAAGAGGACAGATAAAAATAAATTGTTGAACAAAATCTGATACCCAATGGAGTAATAAGGTGTTCAACGGGGAAAGGTTTTCAGGCACTGCAAAATTCTACAGAAGCACAGAGGAGCACGAGACATGCACTATAAATGCAAATTCACTTTCATAAGGAAGTGTGGAAAACTGGGAAAAAGAAAATTCATTCATATAAACATACTATCTTGTTCCAGTTGGCCTGAAAAGCTAACTATCTAGTTAATATTTACATACAAAGCAAAACACATGAACTGACAATTTTCAAAACTGGCCTTGTGAATGAGACATGATAAAAAGTATATTTTGAAACTGTATGACCACCCATGGTCAACAAGACAAAGAACTTGGCCATCTGTATATTTAACTTGTTTATCCCCATCCTGGGACATGCTTAGTCTTAAAATTAAAGAGAATAATAACTTCTTGGGTTGTTTGGTTTGTTTTTTTTTTTAAATCCAAACAATCTCAATAGATAAATTACGGTATCAATTAGTTCTACATTAGGGCATCTGGATTAGGTGGAATTCTGCAGATGGATGGATGTGCATTTGTCTTACTGGTATCAAGGCATTCCCATCCAAAAACAGGATTTCACTTATCATACACTTGCAATCCTTTGAAGGGAAAACCTGTGCAGAGTTCTCCAGTAGCCACCTGCCCTTCTCATGCCAATACAGTGTAGACAATTAGAGCACTGCTCCTTTCAACCTCTTCAACAAAGTACATTAAAAAGGTTTGATCAAGTCCTCTTTATGCAATATATGTTACATTCAGTGAATACAAACTGATGACTTCGCCCTTTACCCTGGCCAACTGTCTTTCTTCTGTGAAATAGCACATTTAAAAACCGTATTTTCTTAAATGTTGCCTTGATTGCATATGGAGAAAACACAGGCAGCTAAATGTTAATGAAACAAATGAAGGAGGTTTCTTAAATGCTCTTCTTGTACACAATTTTAACACTCACTCACCTCAAATATTATCTGTATAATGAAATGCCAGATAGGAATATTATCCAAGTAAGTTAAAAATATTGGCACAAGCTCAAATTATTTAACAGTACAGTGAAAACATAAATCCTCCTTTTTGTACCACAGCAACAACAAATTATCTTTAAAGGCAACATAATAAACTCTTTCAAAAAAATCTCAAGCACAAATTATGTTTAATAACTTACATAGCTATGGACAATTCATTAGGCTGCTGTGACTGAAACAGACTAAAGAGCACCTCTCTTTTTCGTTCAGTTTAGTATGCAAATGGTTGTCAAACTGCCAGAGTAGCTGGTTGCACTGATTTTTCTACACTGCCAGTTAATCAGTCTCCTATTTCATCAGTATGCAACCTTCATATACACAGACAGGAGAAACAAAACCTGAAAAAGGAAGATATAAGTGTTTACCTTAAAACAAATTAACAGGGGACTCTCAGCACTAGAACAGAGTTATTTACATTATTAGTTTTACTGTAGCACTAAATGGTTAGATGACCCAATGTGCAGTGAACTGTATGTATTTATCAGACAGTCTCTTCCTCCAAGTCTATAACTTGGCTTATGAGACACACATTAAAAAAATCCCAGAGGACAGAGAAGGAAGCCAAGAGACAGATAGATATATGATGGGGTTTGTCTGGTTTCATTGGTGCCCCCCTCACACCGCTTTTTTTAAATCTGGATTTTTAACAAAAATCCCTAAAGAGTCCCAGAAGTTAACAGTGATGGCACAAAGTGAATAAGCACACCTCTCTGTGTGCTCCAGAACAGAATGGATGAAGTAGGTACTTCTATAGTGAGTTCAAGTACAAGGCATTGAGATAGAGCACAAGAAGAGAGTTTGCAAAGTGTACACCCAGAGCACTCAAAGCATTTACCATAAAATGATGCGTAACAGGCTGGCAAAAAACCATGAAGCAAAAAGAAGCATTAAATATAAAATACAGCTTTTGTGCTGATTGCCATGGCTTGATCAGTAGGAAGGCAAGAAGTGGCATTTGATAAAATAAGAAACAAAGAACACTCCTCTGTGACACATGTATCTCACAGTTCATATAAACAATTAAAAATACAGAAAAGATTGTTTCTTTATCCACTTTTAGGAGGATGAGAAGACCAGTCTGTAAATAAATAAGGACTGGAGATTCTTCCACTTTGCTTCATTAAGCAGCAGATAAGACAGATAAGAAGTCCCCTCTGGAGCAGTATATCCCCACTCAACTGATACATCACTGCCCACAAAGGGCATTTCTTGTCTGATTTCTTATACAAGACACAAAAGAGTTCAGGCTCCATCTGACTGGGGTACTCCAGCAGGCTTTCGTCCACTTTTCTAACCACACTCAGATCTCAGCACTGGAAAAAAGTACCACAAAATCATTTAAGGTTGGGGAAAGACCTTTAAGATCATCAAGTCCAACTGTTAACCCAGCACTGTCAAGTTCACCACTAAACCATGTCGCCAAGTGCCACGTCTACACATCTTTTAAATACCTCCAGGGATGGTGACTCCACCACTTCCTTTGGCAGCCTGTTCCAATATCCAACCACCATTTCCATGAAGAAATTTCTCCCTACTATCCAATCTAAACCTCCCATGATGCAACTTGAGGCCATTTCTTCCCATCCTGTGGCCAGTTCCCTAAGAGAGGAGACCTACCCTCCCACCTCACTCCAGCCCCCTTTCAGGTAATTGTAGAGAGAGAGAAGGTCAATAAGAGAGCAATATGAAGCATGTTTGATTGGGGATTTTTTTCTGACTATGGCTTGGAGCACTTATACTGACAAGATGAACTTCAAAATACACTACCAAAAAAACCACAAAAGAACAACTCCACCAAAAAAGCAACTGCTCCTTCTAATCCTTCTGCTGTGTAGCAAGACATTAAAGAAACCTTGCACTTTGACACCAGAACAGCCTTTTACATTGATTTTCATGAGGGCAGAATTCTACCTTTTAGGTTTACACAATGCACAACTTCACTTCATTCTCCTCTTACAAAAAGTGCTATCCTTAGCCTCCTGTCCTTTGGCCACAGTTAACCATCTCCTATTCTTAAGGCATTCACAACACCATTTCTACAGCAAATCACGGACACAACCAAGTAGAGGAAATAACCCCCTGATTTTTGTTTTAAAACTCAGCTCATTTTACTGTTCTGGTCTGAAACACAGCCCAAGAAACCAACATGTTGGCACCTTTTTTTTGCAGCATGAGAGGAGCAGAAAACAGGGTTGTCACCTCTTAAACTGACTGTCACCAGAGAAGTCAGTGAGGAATTGCACCTCAGATTAAAAAAGAGAGAAAAAGAGGAAAAAAATATTCTACTTTGCTGGATCACACTCCCCTTCTGAAAGTGCTGTAAAAAACCCAAAAGTGTCTGTTAAAAAACTCTGACAGTTGCTGGACAGGAACATTTGATCCCAAATTCATCTTAAAGTGACTCTGGTTTGACTACCCAAAGCATCACGTGAAATACTGCTCTCCCAGTCATTTCATCATTGTTCAGGGTGGTACAATACAAAACATGCACCACTCCAGCCTCCTGCAGGACCCCAGAGAAAGATCTTACTGTGGCAGGTGCCATAGAAACCAAGGATATCTGACCTAACAGCCTCCTGTTATATTGCCAAAGGATATCCTGTCAAACCTCCCCACCAACCTGCTTCCTGAAAGGGCTACTGTATCTTTGTTAGACAAAATCAACTTTTAGTCACTCCACAGTTAGAGGGAAAGGTTTGACAGCTCTCTAAAGAAGACATTAGACATCCAAAATGTCATTTCCATCAGGCAAGTTTAATAACTCCACTTAAGACTTAATTGAAAGTGTTTCTCTCTGGTTACAGAGCAAATCCCTGCATACTTTTCACCCTCAGTTTTAATTTTTCGGATGTATTTTCAGTGGTCCTTCGGAGTAAAAACATTGGTGAACCAAGAAAAAAAATACTATTTCAAGCATATAAGCTTCAAAACCATATTTCCTCCCAAATTTTATGTTGTTATAGACAATAATTCTTCCAGTAGTTCTGTAGTCTTTGTGATACACTTTTTTTTTTGCCTGCCCATTAGGGATAAGCTTTGATTCATGATCCATAGTGCTACCATGACCCCCACCACCTTCTGCCAACACAACCAGAAACCTCCCCATGCTACAGAGGCCTGACAGCAGGTGAAAAGTGTGCCCACAGGACAAATAACACACACCAGTGCAGAAGGACTCCTCCGCAGTATAACAGCATATTTTCCTCTAATTGTGGAGTGGACTTTGAGGAAGACTTGGGAAGAGAATACTGGAAATGAAGAGACATGGGCTGGGAGCTGCAATCACCACCCCATTTAGAGCACATAAAGAGACTCAGGAACCAGTCAGTTTTGAAAGGGCTGGTTCTTTTGTAAGCAAGAGAAGTTGAACAATGCCAAAAATAGAGCCACTGAGCCACAAAAGCAGGAAAGATGGCTTGGCACAAACACAAGACTCACAAAAGCAATGACAGAAGAACAAAGAAACCACACTCCACAATCTTCCAGGGGTAACTCTTGCTGCATAAGACTTGGGAAAAAGAAATTAATTTTCTGGAGTGCATGATTCTTTGCTTTCCTGACAAGTGGTTCCTGCTAAGGGTAATTAGAAAATTAAAGCCTTGACTCACCACTAGATGAGGGGAGGAAGTGTGTGTGAGAAATAGACTAAAAATAACCACTGGGTCAAGCCTGGGCCAAAATCCTTTTTCTCTCAGGCTGCATTTCCACTTTTGAAACCAGAGGCTAAGCTTGCTTGCAGAGATACAAGTCTATTCAGAAATGGAGCAATCTAGTTCTGTTCCTTTCCTATTTCTGTATTAGGGTCTTGCAATTCCAGCTGAGAGCAAGTGTTACTGGGAGGCAGAAAGTGGGAGATGTCACTTTTCCTAGACAGCTCTCAAGATGTTGTTGTGCCTCCCTGCACTTGACCTTGTGAGTGCCACTCACATTCTTCTCTGGCACCCAGGTTGTGTCTTGTTGCTCTCTGGACTACGATCCTGGTTCCATGGACCAGGGTCCACATTTCCTCCACTTAAGATCACCAAGCATAACCTAACGTGTATTCAGTCATAAAGCATCTGTGTTTACTCAATACTTTCAGAAGGTAAATTGGGCTAATAGAAACAGATTAAGTCTCTAATTTCACAAACTCCTTCTGAAAACCATGTCCCACACTAGAACAATTGGCTCCTTCTACTGAAGACCTGAACTGGCTTCATAAAAGCCTTTTGTTACCATATTAGCAGAATTAGCAAATAAATGTGAAGTACATATAAATATTGTTAGTAAAGTACTGAAGTCAGATTTATGGCCTCAGGGTTCGTAGACCATAGAAATGAAGTAGTATACTGACAATTTTTCTTATGGTCTGATTACACAAGTGCTGTCTTCACCTATAAATGAATTCCAGAAGTTGCCATTCCTTTTTCTCTTCCATCTAACCTTTTCTTTCTGTTCCCACATCCTGGAATATCACCTTCTCACTAAGATATCTGTATAATAAACTAGACTACTGCCATGGACAGGATTTAAAACAGAACAAAGTGCAAGAAAGCCATGCAAATGTGGAAAAGGTGATATTAATGCTCAGACCAGCTCCATTTTCCAGCCTAGTCCTATTGCTAGTTGTGTTAGGACAACAGAAGGCACAACAAGCTGTGTGAGAATGAACAGCCATCAGCACTGATGAGGACAACAGGTAATTCTGTTCTCTTCTTTTGCTTCCCTGGAAGTACAAGGAGACTTCACTTCCCATATCAAATCAAGACTGCCAGCAGCAGAAACCCAAGCAAAGAAAGATATTCCCACACTCCCAAAAAATAGCAAATGAAAGTGAAAGGGAAAAAACCAACCAACCAACCAACCAAAATCTCTAAACTCTCTCTTCCTCACAAGTGTTAAACTGATCTTTCAATTCTTGATATCGTGCTTTCTCAAGTGACCGCTAAACTGGAAGCTGCCCAAATCTTTATTTATATTTCAAGACAACAGTCAATGAGAAGCACATTCACAGCCTTAGCTAAAGAAAATGAGCAGGCCTTATGCAAAGCAGTCGCAGATTGCAAAGTTGCAAGCGGAATCATTGTTTTTCACAAAAATTAATTTAATTGAAATCTGGAACAAGGATAAAACCTACTCCTATTTAAAGTTGACACTCTCATATTAAAACGTCATTTATACCAGTACGTTAAGAGAAAATGAAGCTTTTGAAAATGGGTTTGCTTAACATGGCAGTGAAATATTCAGAGCGAAGTGGAGTTTCATCTTGTTATATAAAACAAATGCAACTTGTATAGCATCACTCCAAATACTAAACTGCTATGAAAAAGAACACGTGAATGTGTTGATTTGAATTCAGAAATAAAAAAGAGTGAAAAATGATATCTCCTGAAGTGAAATTAACTGAACAAAAATTCTCTGTGGCAATACTTCAGCAGCTTCACCAGTCAGCCCATCAGTTGTGAAGGCTGGGGAGAGGAAGGAGAGATACTGCATAAAGTGAAAATAAAAGTCTTCTCTTATAAAAGTCAATACATCATCTTAAGCTAGAAAAAAATGGTCCCTAAACATCCGTAACTACAATCAGTAATTGTCATTAAAAGCTCTCATTATATAGAGTAAGTGTAATTAGAGCATCTTGCCCACACAGGGTGCAGCACACAGAGAATGCTAGAAGGATTCATAAATTAGTGCCAAATCAGTCTCATTCCCAGCTACCACACAATCTGCTGTAAAACAGAAAAATTGTATTTACACACATTAAGGCAAAGCCCACTGGCCTCTACAAAATTAGCCTAAACACGAAATGCAGTTATTTGAGGGACTCCCTATTTCATTATGTGTCTTAGGAATAAAGGGATAAAGTTTGCCATCAATAACGCTGAACATATCTGCTGAACCCTGCAGATTCCAGGGCATTAATAATTTAAACTCTTATGGGAATTTTGTCATGGTGGAGATAGGACTTGTCTGCAAACGGAGCTCAGGGGATGTTCAATATGATCTATTCTAGTATACACACACAATTGCTACATTTATCATGATGCAGAGGAAAAGAACGGTTCTTTCTTAAGGACTTCAGGAACGTTTCTTCCATAATTTACACAACAAAACCTCTGAGCATTTCTAATAAAAAAAAATAAAATCCCAGGCTCTAAAAAGACATTATCATAAGAATTATACTGAAAAGGTTTCTTCTCTCCCTCTCTCTATTATTTGTGCATGTGCAGTGGTGTTTAGCATGTTATAAAATGGGATAGGAAGTCAGCAATGCACCTCCTGATAGGAGTGTTGTCTATGTAAGATGCTACTGCCAACACAGATACTGGATGAGATTATGGCCTAAGCGGATAAAGCTCTATGCTTCCCTCAAATATCTGTACTCTCAAGTGCAAATCTAACAGTTCTACAGTTAAAACAGTTATGTGCACCATTACTGGATCACAGTGCAAACATCCCCTTTGGTACATGTCAATGGAAAGCGTGGAAAAAAACACATGCTTTTGAGACACTCATGGAATTTGTGTAATACAGAGTAAATTCAGGCATTTCTGGAACAGCTACTTTAAGGGGACTCTAAGATGTGTTCACATTCACACTGTAACAACTCTATTTGTGCTCTAATACAGCATAGTGATTTTCCACACTTTTGTTCGAGAACTAAAGTAAGCTCAGAATTCAAAAAAAAAAAAAAAAGACAAAAAGAATTCCTTTTATAACCAAGCCTTAATTCTTATAATAACATTTCCAGAAAAACACTTCAAAAAAATTTCTGTCCACATGCTTTTAATGCACCCACCCAACTGCACCTTCACTGTGGCAAGCAAGCACAACCTAATCTGCCTGCACCATAGTTCCTGAGTGGCAGAAGGACTGATGCTCCCCTATAAAGCTCAAGCATGAAGGATGCTAATGCACAATTTATAAATTCATGAAAATGTCTCCAAATAGTTCTTTAATTTGCTGAATATCCAACAAAATAATATAACTATATAGGTGATCAGAAAGAATCTTATCAGCACAAGGCATCTTGTCCAGCTGATTAGCTTTTCACCATGATTTAAGACACTCGCTGTAAAACCTGGAGGATAGTGTCCAAAACCTCGACAAGATTATTGCCTGATTATCCATGAAAACTGAACTCTGAGTTCAGTTCAAGAACTTCCTCATATAATGTCATAAAGCAATTATTTTTCTATTGGGATGTTTGTGAACAGAATCAGTGTGGAAAATGTAACTAGGAAGTTCATCACAATTGCTGCTTTTCCTTGATGTTAACACCCCAAAGAGCCATGTTCCCATCTCAGCATAAACGTGTCATGTTAGTGCTGGTTATTAAATGATTATTTGGGTGAAGCCGCCCGTATTTTGTGCTGACAAGAAACCATGGGACTGAGAACAACAGATAGGCAGAGGATGGCCAGCACTCATGCAGGGGAACATGCAGGACAGTTGTGGTGTGTGCACCTTCCTGAAACACGAGCTCCCAGGTAAGGGCTGCCTCAGGACAACCCCAGCCCAGCCTGAGCCAAAACTTGCTGTTCTTCCTTCTGCATAGAAGCCAGGCCAATCCAGGCACTCCCCAGAGAGCTGCCCATACTCTCTTGCTTATCCAGTATATCATCTTAATTTAGACCTTTCGCTCTCCAGGGCACTCCTGTCCCAAAACCCTGCTCTGTCACAAACCTCTTTTTAATCTGCTTGGACATGTCAGTGCTTCACTGAACTCTCATGACCGATGGATCTTTCCCTTGCTACTTCTCCAAAGAGGAAGAAACTTCTCCTTACTCCGACAGGGCTTTAGGAAATCCATGCACCAAGTATGGAACAAAAAAATTAACTGAATAGCCTAGGGACAGTAACCACCCCTGCAGAAAAACACATAGAAGTCTTAAATCTCGCTATTCCAGGGTGTTTGAACAGCTTTATGAAACAGACTGATAAAATCACAATGTTTTTTCTATCAGTGATGGCCTTCCCTGCTCCTAAAAGAAAGCACAGCAATTGGAAGAGACTGCAGAGGGTTTTTAACAGGTTATAAAATAATTCAAACAGCAAATAAAACAAATTATACCTCTTCCCATATATTACAGACTATATAGTTTTCTGTATAATATTTGATAACACTGGCTTGGGATGTTCTCAATACAAGTTCAGCTGGCACTGGACTGTGCAGTTGTCTGAATTAGCATGATAATTTTAATCCCAAGAGTTAAGAGAAATCAGATTGAAAAATAAAAAAGGAGCCAGCATAATGCTTTTTAAGCATTTACAGTGCAATAATTATGCCACGGCTTGATGTAGTACGACTCTCATATTTCTCCAAATGTCTTTGGAGTGACATATCCCATTTTGACAGACCTTTGTGAGTAAGGGAAAGAACAGCCCTCCACTAACTCTGCTTCAGCATAAGCCAACCAAGATAGTAAGGATGAAATTCTATTTTAGCTCTCTGATTTGAATTGATCAGATTTGGAAACTGGAAGACAAAATGGCAGACAGGCCAGCTTTGCTGGGAAGCCCATGCTGTAATGAGGAGGGTGGGTGGGGGAGAGAAAGAAAGAGCATGCAGCAAAACCATTCTTATACTTTTATTAACTGAGTGACTAAGCTAAGCAATAAGGCAGTACTCTATAAATATTAGGCCTCATCTGGGTTTTATTATTTTGCAAGCTGTTTGTGTTACAGTGATGCTCTTAGCTTGTATTTTAACTACCTACTAAAAATATGGAAAGCAATAGTAATAAATATATTTTATGCATGAGTTCATGTAACAGTTTTTTGTTGGGGACACTACACAGTCTATAAAATGAATCTGTTCTACGTTAATTGGCCTGCAAAGCAAGGAAGAGGGATAGAAGCTGTTTCTCAAAGTCAATGACCAGAAAAACCTTACTGAAATGTTACACATGAGTTAAGGCTAGAGTAAAATTGACAACACTATTTTACTAACTGCTTCATTATAGTGCATTATCTGTATTATGAATGCACCAGTGGTCTTTCTGGAGACTTTATACTGTAAGGAACTCAGTTCTGTAGCACAGGGAAAGATACAATGATTGTCACTCAAGTGTCTCTAAACACGAGTTATCAGAAATAAGAGAGAAATGGAGCTACATCTATGTGCCTATGGGTAGAGGTGCATGGCAAACAGTGAAACAGCTGGGATTTATCTGCTCTTATGGAAAAAAAAATAAAGTAGAGGCACGCAAAACACAGAGTCATTCGTAGCCCTTTCAAATTTCAAAAAACGGGTTTGCTAGCTGCATGCCATCTATTTCCTGGGATGCGCTGGACAGACACTTAAATATCTGTTTCACTTATTACCGCCAAGTGTTCACAGCGAGATACAGAATATTTACAGACCATGGACTAGCTCCTTCAGCAAGAGCAGAACCTTTGCCAATATAATACCATGCCTTGTGAGCTGATGGACAAAACAATATTATCTACACTAAAAAAAAAAAAAAAAGAAGTCCTTGTACAACAACATTTTTTTAGAATTAGCAGATCCAGGGACTACTTACTAAGACAAAATCCTGCAAAAGCTATTTATCCTTTGCAGTCATTCTAGGTGATGGAGGACAGAACCATGTCCCTGTTACTGTCTTCCCCACCACCCAGATATTGGGCTATTGTGGGGATCACACCCTCTTCTAACAACAGTCCAGAGCAAGAACAACGCTGCCTGTCTCTCGTGCTGAGCAAGGGACTCAGTAGTGCTCCTCACTTTCTTTAAGAGACTCCATCTTCCAATCCACCTCCAATTCTAATTTATCCAAGAATTAGACCTCCTACAGATTGATTACTAGCTCCAGGCACCTGATAAGTCATGACAAAATTAAATTCACAGGCTAGTACAGTTTATTAGCAGTTTACTGAGTTGTTGGAAGAAAACACTCTTGCCCCTCTGCCAATGCTTGCTTCCCAAGCTTCACACCACCTGTGCAAGTAAGGGGCCTGTACACCATGGAGCAAAATATCTACACAAAGCCTATAAAAACCAGAAAAAACAGACAAACAGACCTGGAGATTAACACTTCATACCACTTTGACAGCAGTGTGCTGAAGGACCAGCCACAGATGTCTCAGTGCCTGCAGATTTGTGCAGCAACTCTACTAATATAGTGTCTCCTTCATTTATAGAAATAGTACTTACCCAGAATTGTGTGTTTGCATTGCATGTTCCTGTAAAACACCTAACTGGCAAATGAATTTACACTGTGGGTATATCTACCTGCATTACATATTCCCTTTCCACAGCAAAACTCACACAATGAAGCAAATTCTGACAGCTGCTCATCATGTACTGCTAAAGAGATTACAGGAGGGGGGAAAAAATCATAAATGCACAAGGACCTTCTCCCTAACTGCTGCACTATCTCATACAATAAAATTAATAATTTAACTATCTGAAACTTCACATGTGCAGGGCACTGCAAGTAGACTAGTGGTATTTTCACTTCAAATTTATATAGTCTTTAGTCAGTATACTTAATCTGCATTTCTAACACCTGCTTCAGTCGGCTGTGAAGTGCAATGTTATCTATAAAATTTTCTTTCATCTTTGTACTGTCCATCTAACAAAAAAAATTTATGATGGTGGATAATTATTTGACTTTTAAAAGGATATGAAACTTTCCACATGTTTTTTGATCATTGCTTGAAAGACATGCTCATATATTTGACATTCCATTTTATTAAAAGGTTTGAGTTTTTTAGAACCCCTGGCTTTCACATTATTCATGTTATCTAATCCTATGTAATATAGTTCTCCTTCAAATAGTTAACATTTACTTTCCATACAGTAGTAAAAATGTGGGTAAGAAAGTAGACCACAATTAAGCAACGAGGCATGACAAGATGTGAATTTTTAGGCTATTAGCACTTGCCTCAAATGCACCAGGAGGAAGAAGTTGGAATGACTTTTCCACTCAGGTGGGCATCAACTCTACCACCTGGATCATACCACAGTACAAGGCGATATCTAAAAGGTATGCAGAGGGGGGAGAAACCACATGCACCTTTCATATGGTGGGTTTATGTCAGGCAAAAAAGCCGCTCCCAGTCATGCACGGTCTCAGTCAAGTTAAACACTAAAGGAATAAAGATGTCCAATGAAAGAGTCCAATGTTCAGCTTTAAATACACTGGACAGAAGATAACATGAACATCCCATCTTCATATATTAACATACAAATTTTCTATTTGCCATGGCCACCCAATTTAGATACAAGCAAATTATTATTGGGAAGTAAAAAATTGCAAGTTCTCAAAGATTTCACCCTGTCAGAGCTACAATCATCCAGTCTGACTTTCCACCAGCTCTCAGAGAAAGGACATCACACAACCAACTGTCCTTGCAACAAGACCTCACGCTGGAGTTGACCAAGAAGGCACCTTTAGAAAATATTTTAGAAAAGGAATTTTGTGATACTATTATTTTTAGAAAGTAGAAGCAACAAACAAACAATTTACATATTGCAGGACAGTAACCAGGGGTAGGTAAGTGGAGAATTGGAATGAAGGTGGAGGAAACAAGATGCTGGGGGGTGCATTTGCTCACATGTCATGGCAGAAAGGTGATAAAACTGCATAAGCAAGCCTGAGCCTTGAGGAATTATCTCTGAGATGGTTTGGATTTTGTTGGGCTGGGACTTTGGAGTGCTTTTTTTCTGGTTTTTGCTTGCTTCTTTTTACAAGAAATTAAAATGAAAAATCTATACCACTGACAGAACATATTAAAAAAGCCAGGTAATGACAAATCATAAACTAAAACAGTTCCCTCCATCCTTCACAATAACTGGGCTTTCCAGATTAGTGCCATTAAGGGCGAAAGCTGAGAGTTGTTCAAGAAAGAAGATAAAGTAAAATAATAATGAAGAAACAACACAAGTACAGCCACTAAAAAAAAAATCCTGAACTACTCCGGTCTCATACTGAAGGGTCATGGTGGTTTCCTCAAACTGACTTTTAAATGGCCAATAATAAATAATAAACACAAATTTCCAAAGGAAACTCTGGTTTTATAACTATACCTTACTTGCAAAGACTTCATGAAAGCTTTTGACCTAACCTCTGGCACTTCCATAAAGACAGTATTTGTCACCCTGACAGCAAGGGGAATGATTTTCAGCCCCTCAACTTACAGTAATAATGACATCCCTCTTGTTTTCACCCCTAGAGACTGAGGACTGCCAATTCATGGACTGCTGAGTTTTGAACAGGCATTGTTAGGTCAGATAGAGAAGAACTGTAGGAAAAACTCAGGCAGAGCTTTAACCTGTTCTGGGCCAAAAAAAAAAAAATCGAGAAGCTTAATAAATTAATGTTGTGTTTAGGGTATTTTTGCTCCCCCAAAGAGGCAACTTAAGGCAAAAAAAAAGATTTGTATAGAACAATACAGCACTGGTATTGATGTTTGTGAAAGGTTGTCACAAAACACACACACTGCTTGCTAGAATTCAACTCTTGCTGCTACTGAATCCACATCTGGTGGACACAGAAGGAAAAAGAGCTCCATGCTCAATAATGGATTAGTGCACCCAGGGAGGTGACTGCTCAGCACACCAGTCTGTATTTTGTAACACACACACACTCTGGGTGAAACAATTCCTCCTTGCAGCAGTACTAGTTCAAAGTGCTAATCCAGCAGAGACAGGGGTTTAAATTTCCCTGTCCCACAGAAGGGATGAGTTCTCTCCACTCCCTCTCACCCCAACACACACTTTGCCTATGCAGGTGACTAAAAACTGCAGAACAGAGGAAAGAACATCACTACATTTCAATCAGAAGCTAAAACCTTGCAGGAGAACATTAAGAGTAGATTCTAAAGACATTTTCATTTCCTTTTGATGAATTTTTTAAAAGTGAGAGAGAAAATTATATATTTTGTGCATTTCCAAATCTGTCTGCAGGGAACATTTACCCTTAAATCAGGTCAAATGACTACATGTTTGTGTACAACCACAGCCCTAGAGAAATGCAGAGGAATGCTTCTTCTAGTATTAAAAGATACTACAGAGAGGGCAAAACAAAAAACAAATGGTCTTTCATAATGCCTCCCTCCTCAATTTCTTCTTCATGTACCAATCTACCTAACCTAAAGAACCAACAAATTTAGACATTTGGTTCCCACAGGCAAAACCAAGTACTTGCAGGAATTTTAAATCTTGTTTTACAAATAAATTGTTCAAAGTTTTGTAGTGTAAATTTTCACCTTCTTAAATAAATCACACAAATATTTCTCCAGGTATTTGTCAGAAACAAACAGAGCAGTTTTTCAATGCAAACCTTTTTTAAAACTAATTTCAAGTGATATGACACAATACAAAGTTCAGTGACCTAACTAGAAGTCAGACATCTTTGTCTCACTTTATAACAGAATAAGTGATATTTCTTCCTCTTAAATGTCACTTTCTTTGCTTTGGAGTGAAAACACAGGAAACAGTTGCAAAACAGAAGACAAGAAAATATCATAAACCAGTACCAGAACCTTTCAACATTATGATCTGCACACAAATTCCACCCTAGGGCAATTGTTTTGGGTTTTTTTCAAGTCCTGACCATTAACAATAGAAAGTAGAACCAGAAAAAAGATAGCCCAAACAAGTATATTCTTTTGACAAAAATGCTGTATTTTCACAGTAAAGAGAACAAAGACAAATTTTGGTAATTTTGACGTAAGTAATCTTAGACAACAAACTGATTTTATGCTACAAATGCGTATCAGCACAGATTTGACTTACATACTGATCCAACAAATCAACTGATTATGTAATATTAAACACATATATTTCATTCTCTAGATGTTCTCCAAATGATATTTACCAACAATACACTCTTTTGATTCTGTAATTCATTAGTTTTCATTTAAAATGGAATCAAGTTTATTAAGAATTCCCAGCATTCAATCTCCATTAGCAAAAGAGATGACTGTACCATAGTCACATAGGCACTTTCATTTCCACTTTCCCCACACTGTGATCTTAATTTAAGGTACTCTGAATGCCCAGTCTCAGCTCCTGAAATTTCACACTCTTGGACTTTGCAATTCATAAGTGACAACTGGACTGGAAGAATAAAGCTGCTTCGATTCTCACACTATCTTTTCAAATTGAAACAAACACCCTGAATTCTGCCTCTGAATTTTCTCCAGCAACTTCCACTTTTGCTGCTTGTTTTACTAACTCAAGAAATGCTACTGGCATTTCTTCCTTCCTCAGCTCTTCCTTACCCTAAGAGCTTGTCAATCCCTAAAAACAGCAATGATGGGGCAGGATTTAATGTACTCTCTCAAAAGCCATCACCAAGTACCACGCCAAGCAGGAGCACTAGATGGGGTTGCTGACCCAAGAAGGAGGTGCAAGAAAAAAATCCTCCTTACTGTTAGCTGTGATATGGGGAAGCAAAAAAAGCAGAATACTCAAATGTATTTACCTTTAGAAAGGTAGTAGTTAATTATTTTTGGGCTGCAAAGATAATACAAAGAGATACATTTAATGGCCTACTTATTGCTACCTTTAAAAAAACTTTTTTTGGCAGAACCGGCTGCTCGAGTCCCTTAAGACCAAGCAACATGAATTAAATGATTAGCAGCAAAACCTAATGGGAAAACTAAGAAAGCCCTGGGCACCACTACAGCCCACGTAATTTATATACATTCAACAGTTAATGGTTTCATTTTTTGTTATTATGTAGATTTCAATGCATTTTGCTCTATGCCACTGGAAAAAAACACAGGGACTAATCAGTGGCCTTCTAGAGGACACTCTTTTTGAGTATCACGTTTTTACACTTACTCAGTTTGGGCTTTGGTTGTGTGTTTTTTTTTATTTTATTTTAAAGCAGTTCAGCATTACTCATAGACAAGCAGGGGTTTGTTTATTTTGCAAAAATATCTGCATCTCATTCTAAGTGACACCCACTCTGCTCAGACAGAGAGATCATCAATGAATGAGTACTGGGATGGGTGCACATGCCTAGCCATCCCTTAAAATAATCATCTGTGTCAAGGCTCTTCTTTTAAGCCCATGATAAGGTGTGTTTTTTCACAGTGAGATTTGTTACTCTGCCTTGATTGTACCAAATTAATACAAACTAACTCAAGGTCAGGTATTAAACTGAGCACTCTACACACTGGAAGCATAAGTACACAGTTAAGAGTGAAGGCACACACGTTTGGAAAAGTTACTTGGCAACCCTGGAAACAGCCAATGATACCCAAATCTGGACTGAGATTTCAGACTGATCTGCAGAAATCAAAATGAGGATGTTAAATAATGATGAGAGAACCAAGCATCAGCCACAAAATAAGCAAAAGATAGAGTAAGGCAACACAAGGTGGCTTCCCAAGAGGCTGATGAACAGGGAGATCTTGCTCAGGACTTAGAGAACTACCCAACTCAAATTCAGAGCACAGACCAGCAGCACCACTGTCCTGCTTTACAGGGGAAGAGGACAACACTTCCAAGAGTGTGGTGGCACACCATAAAGCAGCTCCACTTTGAAACTAAACAAGACTGAATCTACAATTCAGCACCTGTTGGGAACAGACTTCCTGGTGAGATTTTCTTGCAAACAGCTAGCACAGTGAAAAGGAAATACCAGATGACTGTACTGTCCCTTTTCATACTGCAAAGACACAGTTAAGGGGGAACAAGGGGTATACAAACATTTGCCTGATTTTAGAAAAACATTTACTATATTGGTGCTAGAAATAATTAAGCCAGATAAGAATATTTATCCTAGAAAAATCTAGGATAAAAAAGCGATTGTAAAAAAAACCCAAATAAACTTAAACCATTCAATATCCATTAAGGTAAAATAAATAAATTCAGCCAATTGGTTATTTCCATATGGTTGGATTTCTTTAAATAGTAATGAAATCATTGCTAAAAAATCCATTGTTATTAAAATAAAAAAGTTGGCTCAGCCTACCAAAATTAGATTTGTAAGTTGCTGGTCATTCCCATAATTAAATCTGTGTCACAAATTTGCAAGAAAAATGGACACTATGACTAATGCATTTACTTGCTGCACTAGTGCTGTCAGGCTGTGTAAATCATTATGCCTGCTAAAGCAGACTAGATAAGAATTCCATACATTTTCATTAACTCACTAAGCTTTGTGTATATGTGAGAAGTGAACATTCCCATTCTCTGCTAGCTATAGCTTTCATTTTAGAAGAGAATGTAAATAAAAACACTAGCCTTGATTTGATTAGCCACGTGGCTGCTCCAGAATCTGAGTTCTTTTTAATAGTATGAACCAGTTCTCTCCCCTCTGAAAGACAGTCAGATAAAAGAACAAAACCATATATACTTAGTTTGGACAAAGGAGATCAATGGAATGATGGGCACCTGAAATAGGTTTCTCCCTTCAGACTGAGTTACGTAGCCTGGACATGTGCCTTATTTCATCTAATATATTCCAACAGAGAAAGCAAAGCTAATCCAAGACAGCACTGGAGGAAATCTCAGCTAAGACTTGGATTTTTCAGCTGCCCTTTGTGCTGTTTGCTCAGGACTGTAATAGTCACCAGAGCAGAGTCCCCTGAATCCCCTTTTTTCCTCTTGATTTCCTGTCACCACAGACCTTTAGATCTTGGTTACAGTTCTTTGTTTGAGGTGAAGCTGATGGCTGTTCCCTTCATACTTACTGTTCACAAACCCAAGGCACCAGAGAATCAGACAGCACTGACTCACATCACAAGTTGGATATTCTCCTGGGTTTCCAAGCCCACTGCCTCAAGGGGAAAGGAGATTAAGGAGAGGTAGAAAGAGATTAGACAAGGCTAGTCTAGTCTAGTAGTGCAGAGCACTTTGTGAGGACACACTATTCTGGACTCCAGGCCCTCTCCTTTTCCATGCAACTGGCAGTATATTGTCACTGCAAACTAAGGGTAACTCAACCAAGCTTCTTTCTCCACTTCAGTGCAAGAACAGCCTCAATGACAGCCTATGCATTGGTGAACAAAGTTGCTGCAGCTCAGGCAAATCCCATGGAACAACCATCAGCAAGCACAGTATGTTTCGTGGTCTCCTGCCTATTGTCCTTTGGTTTGGACAATAACAAGCATTTGTTTTCATCTTCTAGAAGCAGAACAGAAATGCTTAGGAAGGATGATAATGCACACAATATTAAGAATCTCAGCAGACCCATACTTAACATCCCAGGTAATTTCTTTGGCCTTTAGGTGCAAAAGCATCCTACAGATGGAAGCAGCTACCTCAGTGTATTCTATCCTAGAGGATCTCAGCATGCATTTGTGTGCAACCCTGTGATAACCAGCCACCCACTATTAGTAAAATGCTATCAGATTTTATTAAAACTCCATTAAGAGGAAAAACTGAAATCACTTATTATGTTACACAATTATTGTAAACCAAACTGTTTAAACGAGGGGAGGAGATAATGATATTAACTACCCAACTCAAAGCAATCCTCTGTGGTATGAGTCTAAATATTCTCTTGGCTGAAATTTATGTAAATTGAATTCATCTATCGTTAGTTATTACTAATCCAGCTATATAAAAACACTTTTCTGTAACAATCAGTTCTTTCAAATACTGTGTTTTAATTAGACCTGGGACATTATTAAGCTAAGTCAATAAAATAATGTAAATATGTATAGCATCATTCCACGCATTGTTTTGTCTGCATATTTATAGGAATATGGGCTTTGGTAGAGTTTAAAAGGAATTACTTTGCAGTTGATGGGTAGTTTTTGTAAACCTCTTTACCAGTGAAAACAACTCCAGATCCTTAATCTAGGCATATTTCTGCTCATCAAGACATATTTGGCATTTCTACATTTTGTATACCACAATGTCTTCAATTTCATCTGAATAAGCTTATCTCAGTATCATTCTAACATTATGCTGAGTCTTTTCCTGCAGATATTTTGTTCCACAACTTAATGTAACTTCTCAAGGACCATTTCCCTAGTATTAAGGGACAAAAAAAAGGTGTGGAGAGAGGAAGAGTAAACAGCACAGCATGGCTTTCAGCCCTTTTAAATCACCCTGTTTCACACTGTCATACACAGACACTAGCCCACATGGTGTAGTCTGCAAACAGACAGGATATTGTCCCGGCTTGGTCAGGGTTACACCCAAGTGCAGCAACCTGCCCATGTGCCACACATTGTAGGACAAGGAACATAAGAAAAATTCCAGCCTTGACAAGATCAGAGCCTTCCAAATTACCTCCAGGACACATATAAGGCTATGGTCACAAAGCTATATAACTACATCTAAGCCTATCCACACACAGTTTATCATCAGACACTAGTAAAAAATGCAAATGTGATATTCATCCATCATCAATTAAAGATATAGGAAATATGGGTTTGGCTCTAGGTGGTCAACCTGAGTTAGGCACCAATATAAGCTGATGGATTGCCAACACCACCAGCACCACTAGGACCTTCTGTTATCTTCTCAGAAGCAGGCCAATTATTTTTACATTTTATAGAGCAGTTCTGACTTCAAACAAGCTTGTATATAGATATATATATATATACACACACACATATTTAATGCTTTGGCAGCCTTTCAATGGAAAACTTACTTTGTAAGTGACCACATGCTAGTGCCCCACCTCTGGAGCCACTCAATCAAAGGCCACGTAGACCTACACCACTGTGAAAGTGTTAAACAACTCTGACTACTTATTACAGTCCCTGGCTTATTATCACCTCACTGCATTTTCAGTCATAAGGTTTATCCTTCCATGGCTGGAGAGGTCTGTAAGGCTAAAGCTTTTAGTAAACATATTTGTTTTCTGTCATAAATACATATTCCCTACACAACCATGATTTCAAACTAGAATACCACAGCAAACGTTTAAGTGTGTGTACATATTTGTAACTTAATAGCAGCCAATGTCTGTACAAAATCAGGAACTAGGAAAAATCAGCTGGTACTGTGGTTTCTAAAATATGGAATATCATCTAGAATTAAAAGTCTTTCCTGGGAATTTTTTTAAGAAGAATGTTTACTGTAATGCTGCTCCAAGATTTCCACGAAGGTTTGAAGTGAATGAAAAGTGAAATGAGGTAATCATATGTAAGCAGAACTTTCCAACAATCATGAACTAAGATCAAAACCAAAATTAAGAGTATTACAGGACCACACAAACTAGCTCAGCTTCTTTAACTGGGATTTCTTCAAAGAGCTAGAAACAGGTACTATAAATTCAAAATATGTCTCTGTTGCTTTACTAGGAGCCAGTATTGTAGTCAGATGCAGTGGAGCCTGAATTCTTACTGAAGTCAAGACATCTCCTGATGTCAGCTGAGCTGAGCCTTTGGGTATTCATGGAAACCTCCTGAACTGAAAGCCAAGGACAGCAGAGAAACTGCAGCTCGTGCCAAGCAACAAGAGAAAACATCACGCACACAGCCAGGCTGAACTGCTGCTCCAGCGCTGGGATTCCACAGTTTGAGGCAGAAAGCGCCTTCTTCCCATTGGAGGAGGACATGAGAGGTGACAAAAAGGACAAGCACTTGGGAATTGATATTTTAAAAGTGCAAACAGTGATCTATACCCAAAAAACTGACATCCACCCTCCTAACTTTAACCTAGCCCCTCAAAAAAGCAGCAGCACAACGCATAACCTCAAAATGCCACGTGACTTCCTCTCTCGACAGTACAGCTTTTTACACTTAAACTCCTAAATGCCAGCTTTTCATTAAAAAAAGGAAAATAAAAATGAGTTATTTTGAACTTGCAGTTTTGATTTTTATTTCCTAATTTGAATTCTTTAGTCATTATTCATTTTATACATCACAATCCTCCTGGAGACACCAGACTGGAATCACAAACTGACACTTCTAAACATGCATAAATTTTAGTAAATAAGAACAAATTCAATTATTAGCTGACTAAATAAATAAAACAATCAGTCACAGTAGCTTGCCAACATATAAAATAATTTTTTAATATTCATTAATATCTCTCCAAACAACATGCCAATAAAAGAAATCTATTCTTCCTTTCTTCATAAATATATTTACTGTTCTTTACAGTGTCCTTCACAAATGTTTGTAGACCACGAGGACCCCAAATACTGCTTTGGCTTTTTAAAGAAACAGTTATATTTCCAGCTAGATTGATTGCTTTCCCATATCTAGATATTTTAGTGTGTTCCTCAGAGACCCCGAGTGGCTCCACTGACAGTAAAATATGCTAAACCAATGACAAGTCACTGAGTAAATTAGCATCTATTCTCTGATCAGCTGGGTCATGTTTTCTTTTCAAAATCCATGGCCTCTTGATAGAAAATAATGAGTATTTGATGGGCCTTATTAGAAAAATCAATATATTGATGCCCATGTCTGAAGCATCTGCATAATGATAGATACTGTTAACCCATTAAGGAGAAAATTAAGATGTGTTTACACATTATTAATCTGCTATGAGCAGAGACAATTTATTCACTGCTTTTCTCAAGAGTTTAACAAAAAAGGAAAGAAATTTTAATATCTGTATTTAATGGCACAGTGACATAAGCTGAAAGATGTTTCAAATTTTTTTTGCCATCTGAATGGCAGAATTCTACCAACAATAATGTGAAAAATACAAAGACACCAACGATACTGTTAAAAATAACACCGTAAAGCATTTGCTGGAAATACTGTATTACTTACCAAAAAACTTCCAAAAGCAGAATTAAATATAGCAGCTGCCTGAAGAGAAAAAAAAGATAAATATCACCAATGGTAAAATAGCTACAGTACAAGAACAAAATGTTATTCCCCTGCCCAACAAGCTATTAGATTCTCCAAATACACGTACACAGAGACCATTAGGCAGTTAGCCACTGCTTAAAAAATTGCCAGTGGCCTGTAACTTATGAAGACTGATAGGTTCTAGCTTATGCATTCATAAATAATGTGCTGAAACAGACAAAAGCAGGAGGAAAAAAATCCTTGCTGATAGACTGAAGAAGAATATTCACAAGAACTAAGAATATCATACAGAATAGCTTGATCTCACTGCTTTTGCTTTAATTTGCCAGGAACATTTTTATATACTGACCTATTAATTACAATAAACATAATCTGTTTTAACTACAAATGCTGAATTTTCATATATTTTTAACAAATGAAATATTAATCAGGTAAGCAAACTCATTTCATAGTTCATCATAATAAAGTATTGACAGATGAGAAGTTTCTATAGTTTGACCGACACATTTAAAATAAAAACAACAATAACCCAACAAAAAAAGCCACAACTACAATGACCCCATATTTCTGAGGCCAAAATGTCATTCCTTTTTACACCATACTCTTTTAAAATAAGAAAATAAGCAATTCTCATAATGACTTTATAAATGTTTGTGCTTACCTAAATATCCAGGAAACACATAAGGTAGCAGTATTATTTCTTAATATGAATTCATTAAATTCCAGGAAGCTAAAACTTGAGTCTTGCATGGCTTTGCCCAATTACCAAGAAAGAACAGAAACTCTTGTATGGCAGTCAGTCTGATGATGAAAAGCCACACAGCAAAGACAAGAGGAAAGAGAGCAGGGAAATCTACCATTTATGTGCCGACTCAGAGCAGAGTCAAATTAATCACCCTGGACACTTCCAGCCACAGATTAATAACAAGTGGATGCTAGTGAGTTTAGCAAGTTTGAATAAAGTCCAAAATCAGGGTAGGAGCCGTAGCTGAACCTGCCTTCTGCTCCATAAGAGGATGCAATGAAAATGAATGGGTAATGAGATCCTTGGCTCTAGAGAGCTTAGCTTTCTTATTCAAGTTCATAATTAATTCAAAGCTTTGATAATTTCATTAGATTCCTCCTCCGCTGGCCCTATCAATAAAAGATGGCACTGGACCACAGCTCCTCAGTGGCCCAAATACAAAAACAAATGCAGACTGGGAAACCTTTGCTGACTTGCTTACTAACAGGGACAATGGCATATGGCACTCCATGTTGCAGAGGGAGCATCTGAATAGATACAGCTAAATAAAACATCATAGTTGACAGTTGTAAACTACAGTAACATATTTTAACACCTCTGTCTCATCAGTATTTCCTTTTTGAACATAAGAAAAAGAGGCACAAGTCCAAACAGCTTCTCTTGCCAGAGATCATAGCTCAAAGGAAGAACAAGTAGTACAAACAATTCTTCAACAAGTGTGAATTAAATTAGGATTTTCTACTTGTATTTAAAACTGTGCAGCTGATACATTTATGTGGCAAGGCAGAGACAGGTTGCACACATCCATGGAAACCTAGAGCATGGTTCCCAATCCTGATTTGAGGTCCATCTAGAGACACAACACTTTTTTACTTAAAACATGCTGCAATTCCACTTCCAGAAGAAATTCCATACCTGGGAAGGTGATAAGGAGAGAGACCAGGTGGTTTTACAGTGGTGATACTATGGTGGCATTTTGGTCATCAAACTTCTTTTCTTTCTTCCTTCCTGATCTATCTGGAAGATTTCTGGATTTCTTTAAATATTCTCAAGCATGTAACAGGTACTAAGAAAACAATCTTGGACAAATTTTATGCTTCAGTTACTCGGCCAGTCATGTGCAAAAGTTCATGACTGGTTCAGGGGTAATTTTTTATTCCCTTTCTCCAAGGTGTCAGAATCATTTACAGCAGATGATTAAACACTCATTACAGGCAAAAAAAAAGAAAAAAAATCAGGAAGACTGCAAATTAAGTTGTAATCATTCAGATTATTTGCCTCAGTGAGGGAGGACTTACATATGTCAATTACTCTCTCTGCAGTTTTCTTTACAAATGACAAAATTTCTTTACAGTTCCCCTGCAAAATCAACTTAGAAGTAAATTTTTCTCATAATCACAAACTGGGGGCTTATATTTGTAATTCTGGTTCAGCTTAAACAAACTGGCAGTAAACTGAATCAGCTGCTCCAATTTGTAATTAAACATACCTAGTAGCATGACCCTGTAGAATTTAAACACTTTTGTGCTTCCAATTCCCCTCTATCAAGAGGGATACACACCTCACAGGGCATTGTCAAAATTAATTCACTCCTTAAAAAGCACTCTGAAATCCTTAGAGGGATGATAAAATAAACATTAGTGCTGACACATGATACAGTCAGGCTCTTAATTTTCTCTTTGAAACATTTATTAGTCACTATTATAACTTTTTTTAGTGTCTGCTCTTTAGGTGCTTCAGTAGACTATCTGCAGTCTGCTTAAATGAAACATTTACATGTATTCATAATACTCCAAGTTCAGATTTGCATGTGTTTGCAAACCATTCACTGCAGTTAACATTAATAGGAGGTGAGAGTTGTTTACAAAATCTATGGCAAGATCCTTCCAAAAGCTAAATGCATAGCCACGTATTGAAATGTAAGGTCAGATCACATTCGAAAGCAGCAGTACTAACAACTACACAAATTATTCAAACTTATATCAACTCAGAGGCATAACTGGAAGTCAGTGACAGTACAGAAGAGCATGTACAGCCCCACTTGAGCTTACAATACTACACACTAGCTCCACTAAACATCCAACTCACTTATTATTAGGCAGGTACAATTTCAGTCAACTCTGTATGGCACTGGGCTTGAGAGAACATTCTCACGGTCTGCATTTCCAGGGAGGACTGACTGGCCTGGAGCACTTCCAAGGCCACCTCTGAAGGACACCTACTTGGCACTGCACGGCAGAAACTTCCCTCTTCTCACACCTGAGTCTAGCACAAAGCCTCAGACCTATCTCTCACCTTATCCTGGAGAGACATTATTCCTGTATTATCCTGGAATACATATATACAGAAAACACTGTTAAGATTTGTAACAGTGACAGCAACAAAGATCCAAGACAGTCCTCAGAGGAACAAATGCCAGTAAAAGATGGGAGAAAAAGGCTAAGCCACAAGGACTGAGCACTTCCCCTCGGGTGAGTACCCAAGTGCACCAGCAAGTACACACAGCTTTCAAGTACATGTGACCGGGCAGCAAATCAAACAAGCGTGTCCAGGTTCCAATAGCATTAAATACAGAATACATTGTAAACTCTCTTTCATTGCCTTTTATTTTGGTATCAAACTAAACTATCTTGGAATTTATTAGACTAGATATCTTTTGATAAAAATACAGCCTGACTACATAAAAGATACAGTGGTAGCCTTTGGAACAGCTGGATCAAACCCCAACATTTTATCATTATCGGCAGGCTTTGAATGAAATTGTTACGTACAACTCAACCAGAATCTCCTCTGCTGCAGAGTACAGGGAAACACCACTGCCTCATAGCTTTCTATGGGGATCATATAAAAAGGTAAAAGACTTTTTTGCCAATAAGTATATATTGTTTTACCACTAAAACATTTGGTTCTCGAGTGTCACATGGCAGCCTTTAGGGAGACAGCCTTCCTAACAGCACTTAGGCCCATGCTTACCCCCAGGCACCCCGTGGTTGGGAGAGCACATGCTATGGACACTACAGTCTGAGCTGTTCCTGCTCTGTGGAAAGGACATTCCAGGGCCAAGACCACAGATGCAGAGTAATGAAACTAAATGGCCTCAAAATGTCTTGTAAGGAAGCAGGCTGGGCATCGCACACAGGGGCTCTGTGAATGTCTGCAATTCCCTGCAGTTAAAACCTTAGCACTAGTGGGATGTACCACACACTAGTGGGAGACACAGCTCAAGCACCAGGCATGATACTAATTATCTGTTTAACACACACGGCACAACGAAAAAGAAAGAAAACCCCAGAAGAGCAGAAAAGAATTAAGAGAGACAAGGACTCCAGTGGTTCTACTGCAGGATTATGCAGTAGAGGACAGAGAATACAATGTAGTAGTGTAACATTTTACAGTGTCCACACTATTATTGTGAAACTTAATGGAAATACATCTATATGACAGGCAGAAGCAAAAAAAAAGAAAGACAAAACAAATCTGAAGAAAGTGATGGAAATGATTTGACCAAACAATACAGAAAAGGAATTTTTATCTACCCAAAGAGATGAGTGTAGTTCGAGAAGGTGGAAGAAGGCAGGACATCGGAAGTAGCTTGAATGAGTTGGCAGACTCCCTTTAAACAACTCCTTCAATCTCCTATTTAAAAATAAAATCTCACGTGAGTGTTACCACAGCTCATGTCTTAACTGCTGTTTCCAATAATAAGATGTTACAGCTCTGTAGAAAGCTATTTGCCACAGCACTGTTACTGCAAACAGAATATAAATATACCTAATAAGGTTTAATCTGTGTTGCTGTTCATAACTATTCATCTGAGTTCAGACAGGAAAAAATATATATATTCAAGTTCCTGGGTTTGAGCACTAAATTGAATCAGGTGTCCTCTTCTCTTAAGAAAATTAAGTTGCTTTTGTGCAAGAGTGTTTTAATGAGAACAGAGCCTGCCGACATTGATAAATGGGAATGACACCAGAGAGAGCATGTAAGCAGGACAATATGTGCATGTTACAGTCTTACAGGCTATTTTTCACTGACTATCCTGAATGACTTCGCTGTTTCTTAAGGGGCCTATTAATCTCAAATTTAGTTATTACACAACGTTTATTTGAACATATATTCTGTGGATGATGACAGTTAATAAAGGAAATCTTTTACAAGCTGTATTTTTACATATTGTTCCAACTGCAGCTCCCAGTCATTGTACCGTATTGATGGAATAACCTAGTTATGATGCAGCTTTAAAAAAGGCACATATATTCAGATTCCTTTCTAAGCATATGGGGACTCTTAAATAACTGTTAAAATGCATATAAAAATCCTGCTACAGCAAGGCAGAATGAAAGAGGCAGTGTTAACTGCTCAACAAAGTCTCTAGCTGCCCAATTGCCCCCTCAGAGGCAAAGTACATGCCTTTTTAACACTCCAACATCATCTCTGAGAAACAAATAGGGTCTCGTTTTGATCCTTGGAGATGTATATATATTCCATACTGAATTCAGCAGAAGCTGAAGTATGCATCTTACACATTAATCTGGCCCATGCGTTGCACATGTGTTAGGTCACCTCAACAGTGATATTTCATTTAAACCAAAACAAAAACAAACCAATGCAAACAAAAAAACCACAAACCCACCAAAACAAAACCCCAAACCAAACCAAATCACACATTAATCTGGCCCATGCGTTGCACATGTGTTAGGTCACCTCAACAGTGATATTTCATTTAAACCAAAACAAAAACAAACCAATGCAAACAAAAAAACCACAAACCCACCAAAACAAAACCCCAAACCAAACCAAATCAAACAAAAAAATACACCTACAAAACTCGAGAAAAACAAGAAAGACCCTGCAAAACAAAACCAAAAAAAAAAAACCAAAAAACCCCCCATAAACTCCAGACTTTGATAACAATTAAATCTTATTAAAAAAATGTGAGCTGATGTTCAAAAAGTCTCTTATAAAAATACTGAATTACTGTAATTATTTTAGTGGAGTAGAAATGCAAATAACTTTACCCTCTTAAAGAACAGAAGCATGACAAAATCTACACTGCACACACAAAACACCTACAACCCACCAACCAAAGAACTTTCAGAACACCAACAAAACAAACAAAAAAAAAGTATGGAAGAGATTATGACTTTATCCACTACCATGTCCCCTGTGGCCCAACACAATTTGTCTTTCACTACCCCATTTTTGTAGTTCCTCATGCCCTCCACTGCCTGTTGGTAATAATATTTATAAACACAAAAACATCTATGCAGAGGATGTCAACAGGAAAGCTTTTTGGACACACTTAGTTTATGTGGTGCTTTCCTTTGAAGGATTTCTCTGTTTCACCAATAGTTTCAACAATACTGAGAGAAAACTCTCCTGACTTGCTTTCCTTTGCTACCTTCTCTCTACTGAGAGCAAACAGGATGCCTCAAGAGAGTTATGGAGTTTCAGCATGATATTTATCACTCAGAGGCAGTGGGAGATGAAGGCTAAAAACCAGAAGAGTATATCCATTTAACTTTTTTTTTCCAGAGAGTTAAACCAGAATGTAAACATTTGTTAACAGTTCAAACGGAAAACATGAATCACTGAAATCTCAGCAATACTTAGTGTCGGTGCAAATTTCCACCAATACTAATACTTAGATTGTAACAGAAAATTCATGTTGAGCGAAAGTTGGAAAGCAATACTGTACTGTATGGTTGGACCATTTTATTTGAGATTACTTATATAACTGAGCTGAATGAAGACAAAAGAATTCATCACAGGTATCAGAAGGATCACATGAATGAAGCCAGGAGGCAAGAACCTCTTTCAGGAGTTGAAATGCCATTTTCACATCGGAAGAACCAAGATTTGGTCTCAGGTACAGAAATGGCAAAGTGCTTCATGAGACACAGTGCACTGTGCTTGACTAGCCCAAACCATAGTGCTGTTGCTTGGTTCTTGTTTCTTTGCTTTATCCTAAATAGCACAGATCTACCCATACCAGATGCTTATGTGTAGCCTACAAAACTGGTGTGATGCTCTCAAGATTTACTAGGGGAAAAGGCCTATCTAGGCTCTACTCAGAAACATAAATGTCAGCTGCACACACCTTTTGCAAACTCATTTGGCCCTTCAGGATGCCAAGGTGAAAAGGGATGACTTCTTTCTATCAACTACAGTCCATTTCCTTTCGATGATAAGAAGGGCTGTAAGCAGAGATAGCCAGCAACACTCTCACCTGGTCCCTGTATGACCACCCTTGGCCAGCCATACCCCAAGCCCAGCAGTGCCCTGCAGCTGCTTTTCCTGTCCTCCCATGAGCTGCAGTACAAAACACGTGATCACACGCACAGGACACAATGCCTTCCTCTGTTGGTTCCCACGACACACGCCCCAATGGGGCACTGACCTGAGTATCTACAGTGGACTTTTGAAAACCAACATGAATAAACAGTCTACTTAAAAATTGTAAATGCAAACATAAAGATTACTGCTCGGTGTCAGCGTAAACATTCACACAAGCAGTGATTTAAAGCTGACAGACTTGTTATAACACACACTTTCTCATACTAGTATATACACCCATAAAAACCACGCTCCAGCATCTGACCTGCTCCTCTGCAAAATTCATATGGTTCTGCCACGCTAGAAAACTCTAGTTCCTAGGAAGGCATATAGCCAAACTATTTATATGTATTTTTCCCCAAATGGAAAGCCCATTTCCACCATTTCCCTAAACAGAGGAAAACAAGATAGTTTCCCCCCTCTACTTATATACTCAAAAGCAAACGCCTCAGCAGAGATACATTTGGCCTTTGAAACATGATTAGAGGTCAAAAAGGAAAGAATTTAACCAGTCACTGACACTTTGGTATGGAAACTATCCACAAACCTCATGGACATCATGCATTTCTTAGAGACTCCAGGTTTATTACCTTAGCAGTGAAGGCACTGGCTCTCACACCAGAATAAATGGACTGCTGAACAATGATTTAATAAAGGAGGCTCAGCTGAACAGTGCTACACACGTACAGCCAACTTGTTCCTCTCTTATGGCCAAACACTTCATAACTGTAAGTGACTTTCTCTCTAAAAAAAAAAAAAATTACTGTGGAAGGTATCCTCAAAAGGATACAGAGCAATAACAACCTCCCAAACATACTTTTATTTAAGTTCACATTTTCTGAGATCTTAAGCTGTGATAAAAACACTTAAAGGTCTTGTCCCCTGATTCTCCTGGAGACACATCATCCATAACATGATTAGAGGTCTAGTTAAACAATGCATCCCACAACTCCAAAGAGTATTACTTCCCTGTTGAAGTGAAATGAAAGCACAAGGCCACTTTCTAAAAGGTGCCCTTTGCATCAACTGTAAGGCAGTGCCTGCACCAGTATTCTTCTATAAATATCCCACTGTCATATTGCTTTCTGGGCAGTTAGGAGCAGAACCAGACATTTTAACTGCTGTGCCATCAAAGCTAGCTTGGAACAGCATTGTTATCAAAGTCACTGTCACAACTACTACCAGGAATGACTTAGCTGTTCGTTGTGCAGTGTTGGGAGATGGGAACACAAGTGCAAGGAAGACCATAGCATGGGGAGGCTGACTGAAGCAACACCTTTGTAAAATAAAAATTAGTGTGGCGCTCTGCATAGACCCCATGAACCTTGCTCTCTGGAGCTTGTGCCAGAATATCTCACAGATCACAGCTAAAAGATAAGGAGATTTTCATCTCATCAAGAAAAGTCTGTTCATATCTCAAAGAAGTGCAATTTCTTTCTATTCTTTGTCTTTAACCCAGCCCAAAGATTAGGCTTTACACTAAGCCAGTATTGTATGGTATTGGAAATTCCCTTTTTATGAGCCCAGCCAAATCTCTGCACGCTGCAATGCCATGGCAGAGATAGAAAAAGAAGGCACAGAAAAGTTGCATACTGTGTGAAAGAGACCAGCACAACAGCTACTGCCTGAAGGTTAAAAAGGAACAATCTTGAGGCATGCAACTGCATTCTTTTAAATGCTGCTCACCTACTTTCATCCTTTATATTACCAATTTATATTAGCAATTACCAGAACTTACACATACACAGACTGAGAAAGTGCCTAAATGTGCATCTTTATATATTACATATCTCCAAAATGTGCCTAAGGAATTCAGCAGTGAATGGGTAACAACTGAAGGTCCAAGCTTCTCTAGAAAGAAATTAACTACAGTCGTGGTATTTACCACCACCCTTCTTTTGAAACGTGTCACAAACATCTCTAAATTCTAATCAGTTAGTTGTCCCCATTTTCCAAGTGGACAGCTACATGCTCTAATCCAAAGGGGGTAGGGTAGAGAGGGCTAGTCCTGCATACAGTACAAGGATTAAAGCCAGTCAAGCCTAGCGACTTGGTGCCACAGCTATTTGGCTATCAGCAGCAGTACACCATGAACTACAAAAATGCTGAAACTGTTCTTTGGAATTTTCACTCATATGTGTATATATTTATTATGTAAACATATATATAAAATATATAGCAACTCACTAACAACTAAAGGTATTTTTATTACTTTATTTGAATGGGGCAGAATGCTATACAACCATTACTTCTTTAAAGAAAAGGTGGAGAGAAAACTTTAATACGTACAGGTTTTGTGTACAGAACCACACTCATGCTCACCATAAGCTGTGCTGGCTGTGAGACCAGGAAATGCAGAAGCTTGTTTTACTTCCCAAAGTCACAAATCTGCTGTTCACAATAAACATGCACTTTGTGACACCATTCACTGAACTTTCCACTGACATTCATAGCTGGCTGGAAACTGGAACATCCAATATAAGGGATATTTCAGTACTTAAACATCTGCTTTAAACCCAAGTTCCCTCTGCCTCTAGAATCACCACTTTTCATCTTATGTTTGAAATTTTATTTTTTAACTATTTTATCTTGGTATTTTGTTGCTTTCAGCTGAATTTCCTCCATGCCTAGCAGAAGTGTGATTGTTGCCACAAAAAGCTCTTCACCTGGTCCACAATGCAGCACTGTTATTAAATTCTTACAATGCACTGAGAAGATACAGCCAGGGAGATCAGTTTACCATGAGAAATGGGAAAATGGAGCACCTAAGTTACACATAAAAACGTGGACTGAGTGCAAATAATTTGTTTGCAAAACTGACCCAGGTTAACCTGACCTGAAACAAAATGTTTACAGACATCTTCCTGAAAGAAAGCAGAAAAATTTCTAGAAATTGCATATTAAAGGGCAAAAAAAAGAGAAAAGAATGGGAACATTCCCAAATCGAGAGAGTTTGTATCCCAAGTTCTGTATTCCTAAAGCAGTTACTAAAGAACTATGTGCAGATACAACGTGAAAGAAAAACAAAAATGCAATTTTTGAAAAAGCACTTCAACAAAAAAGCACCTCTTTTATAACAATGCATCCAGTTTCCAGCATTTTGTGGTTCAAACTATCTCATCACCTTACTGATAAACTGTAGAGACAAGAACACCACATCCTGATTTGCCCATAAAGAAATCCCAAGAACTTGACAAGGAAATCAGTAATTTTGTGTTAAGTACAAAGGCTCCAGAAGAACACAGATATTGCTGCTACCTATTCTGTGATGGTTATTCATCATGGGCACCCAACAAGACATGGGTTATAGAAGCAAAATTGTCTCTGTCATGCCCAGAACATCATGTATGTGCACAGTCAGACCAAACTAATTATGCAGAAGCAATCCAGACCCAGAGTTCTTGTCACCGAGGAGTACTTCAGTAACACAAGATGCCCTATGATACATGAGGGGATATTACTGTGTAAAAAGCATATTTATGACTGCCAGGTCAAAAGTGTGAGACCTGCGAAATTTGCTGCACACCAGAAAGTACTGATGCCAAGAGAGACACTCCTCCTTAACAGCAACATAGAGTACCAATAATGTGAACACAAAGATAAGGAGTGGAATTGGGATACACAAACACGTGAAGAGCAGAAAATATCACCTTATACACTAGAAGCAATCAGAAATCACACCTTCAACAGAGCAGCTACCAGCTAAATGTACAAGCACCTCACCTATCAAAGGACTTCATATCTGACACGCTAGCTGCATTTTGTAAAATTAGCCCTCACTTTAAAAAGTTTAATTTAGGTTAACAGCAATCTCTTTGACTAGTCTGTGATCAGCCCTTTGGGGTGTAAAGTAGATAAATACACACATTACAAATCACGTCTGGCTGGTATTTCAAGGCCAGTTTTGCCACTGATAGAAGGTTGATAAAAGGCAGAGAAATACTCAGTAGATCAGGTCATATCATCATCATAAGGGAAAAAAAAATAAATACCAAAAACCACCATATCTGTTTATGGAACAGATTTTTATCTCTCACATACATTCATTCTAAAATTCAGTTACTGTTTAGTCAATTCTACTGCAGGAAAGACCTCAAAAAGTATCATAACATTGTCATCATCTTGTTGAATCAAAGTTCAATTTGCTGCAACACCATAACAAAGGTATTCTTGCAATCTCTATCTATCTCATGGAAGTATCAACAAAAATCAGAGTGATATACTTATCTACAATATATAAAAGAATCATATCACTGCTATAAGCTATAGTGTAGCAGTATAGTGGCAGAGCACGAAACAGTAATCAAAGTCCTGAAAAATACACCATTGTCAGCATTGTACACTGGTACCAGTGTATTATAGCACCTCAGTTTAAAATAAATCAACCTAAGTGCCTGCTTTGGTAAGCACTTCGAATTCACTGTACATCAGCATTAGGGGGGGTAACGCACAAAGAAACAAATCAGGAAATGGGACTTGTAAATAACAATTCAATTAGCAGATTTATATTACTCATTTCCTAATAAACTTTCCACCCACACCTACATGCAAACCCTCCTACAGCCTTCCCCCCTTCATTTACATATCTGTGCAGCCCTGCTCTTTTTTCTTGCGAGCCCCTTTGCCCTTTCAATCATGAAGTATATTACTCCACTGTCAGAGCAAAGCAGTTCCTAACAACAGGGAGCCCAGCTGGGATAGGAAGAGGGCAGCAGGCTCAGGCATTAACATAATAATCCAACTGTGTTCCCCCAGGCCCTTAGGGCACACAGCATATTAGGCAGCCCTCCTGCGCCGCCCGGGCGGAGGCTGCCGGATCACCTGCCCATCAACCTGTGGCAGTCGCTCCCATCTCAGCCGAGCCAGCTCCTGCCAAGCCCCCATGCCCAATTATCTTCCCTCAAAAGACACACGGTCATTTTCCACGACTGCTTAACATACCTGCTGCACATCCTTATTTACTTTTGGAACGCACCTCGCCGTGCCATTTCCAGCAGACTCACTCCCTGCCTTTTAACTTCTGCAAAGTCTTGGGTTTGTAACAGGACCTACTGCTGCTGCCAGCGGGATCCAGACCTTGAAACGAGATTTCAAATACAAAGCACTGCTCTCCAGGTGCAACTTTCAGTCCTACCTATCCCTCTGAATTCTACCCTGAAAGAAAGAGCAGGAAAAAACAAAAAGGGACACACATGCCTTTGTTATTTCTGTGCCGTGCCATCCAAGGAAATCAGTCCAGGGTGGGCTTGCTTATCCCTGCTGGGGTTTGTAACCCTGGAGGATTTTCAGCAGCAAAGTTATCTCTCAGTCTTTGGTACAAGGTCTGCCACCACACAGGGCACGGCTACTGATTAAGGAACAGAGCCCGCGACAAGGTTTGAGCTGTACAAACACACCTATTCGGTATTTCCAAGAATCATTATAATGCTGATTTCATACGCAAGACTTATGAAATCATTCAATTTAAAGAAGGTTTAGAATTGTACAACTCTTCCCAACTAGTATTTCTTAATACCTGAAAAATATTCCCACATTTCAAATGCTGCAGGTAGCAAACTACAACTCAGAATACTAATTTGCATGTTCCCTCTATTAAGCCCTTAAAAACAAGTTTGCATTTATTATGCAGTGTGTTTCAATGCAGTCCTCTTAGAAACTCTTTTATTTACGGTATACATGCTGCTTGTGGAGAGTACAAGCTTAGGTAATTAACAAGAATAACAATAAACACACTTGCCAGTAAAAGACAGTATTCTCTTCATATTATACATGACAATCTCAGAGACTACTAGGAGAAAAGCATTTGGTCTAATATAATTTTTATTTTCATTAAAACATACAGAGTCTCTAATTACCCTGAACAATGGAAGGCACAACAGAAATGTAATACAATCTTATTAAAATAATGCTTTGCAGACTGAGCAAAGCCCGATTTACTTGAGCACTTGTGAAGCAAAATTTCCCTAACCTCATTAATTTTCATTTATCCAGTCCTCTCAAAGAAGGAAACATTCAGAAGCAATTCCATATTTTATTTTAAATGCTTGGCTGTTACATTACCAGTACAAAGAAGTGCAACCCATATCACAGTAGCCTGTCAGAGAAAGACCATGTAAAGTAACATTAGCTATAGAATTTAAATATTTTAGAAAGCAACCGATACACAAGCTCTGCCTATTACTATTCCTGGAATACATAATGGTAACAAAAGGTATACATTATGAAAATCATGTCACATTTTGAAAACATTTGCTTACAAGCAATTAATTTTCACAACACAGACATTCTTTTCTGCCACCAGAGTCATAAGTTGATAGCAGCATGTCCCTCTGAACTGGGAAGGGGACGCAGTTAAAAGCCCTTTGCATTGAATTTATGCTGGGTCACAGGGTCACCAATAAAACACTAGGATAACCTAGGGGGTTACAAAGTATTGTAATATAGTCAAGAGTCTACTTACACAGCCACAACCTCATATATTACTATGACTTGATTTAGATTTTTCAGATCTGGTATTTAGAGAGGATGAGTTTTGTCCACTACCTCCCAGTCCCTCCATCATATCATTTGCCACACAAGCCAATTATCATCACTGCTGGCATAAAAGTGAATAGCGCTTAGAACACTGTAGCCTTTCTCCTTCAGCACCTCTAAACAGAAATGACTTTGATTACTGAAAAACCAGGAAAAGCAGCCAACATTTTTAATTACAACAGATTAAGAAAAATCCCTTGAACACTTCTAACTTTCTAGAGTTGGTTCTAATTAATTCCTTTCCTCTCCAAATTATAGGTCAAAAACTCCACAAACTAAAGTAACAGGAAGTTGTATCTGGGACACTGGAAAACCAGATATTCAACAGCAAGAATTCTCTACTGGGAATTCAAGTATAATCAAGTCATCAAGCAGCTTTTGCTGTTGGTGGTGAATGTTTTGTGTATACAGACAAGTTGCCATGTGCTGCCACATGCAGACACACTGTAGAAAACTACAATGTTAGTTACATTCTTCCTCTTATAAATTCCAGTGTTGTGAATGGAACATATGACCATGAATAAGCTTGTGAACAGAAACACATTTTTCTATTTATTTCATAACTAAGTCATGTATCTGATCATGTAAAGTCAAAATGGGATTTTTTAGTTTTACACAGCCCAAGGTGGGGATGCTGCAATGCCTCGGGTAAATAAAAGGGAAGCTGTGGCTTAAGTTCCTGATACAGCTTGGGTTCTGATGGGCTGTTTAAAAGTGAGCACTCCTGCAATTACTAAATATAAAAGTTGCAGTAGGGAGGAAAATATAGAGATTGTTCAAAATATATTTCATATGACAACATAACCATAAACTCCCCATATATTTCCTTGAAGTAACAAAGTAGTAGGTCCATGTGGATGATGTATTTTAATTTCCTTCATAATTTATCCTTCTATTTAACCACAATTTTCTTTTCTTTTACAACACTCTCTCTGACTGCTTGTAGAGCCCTTGCTCTTTCATAGCACAATTCCTACGGCTTTACTCTTAAATATCAGAGAAGAGAACATTAGTACTGTTTTCTGCCATACATGGCAGTGCCAGCAGAACATCCCTGTCATCCCTAGATGCCCACCAGCCCTAACTAGAGAACACTGTTCTCATAGATTTCTAGAGGGCACTCTCTTTACTTCCTATGTTTTTTCCTTCACAAAAGTTATTTCAAATTCATAAAGACTCTCTTGCAATAGAAGTACCCAGAATGAAGCAGTTTTCATTAATATGTAATATAACACCTTAATTTATTCAGCTTTATTCACCTCAAATTTATTCAGCTTGTTGTGGTGGGTTGACCTTGGCTGGATGCCAGGGTCCCACCAAAGCTGCTCCTTCACTCCCCTCCTCAGCAGGACTGAAAAATGTAAGACAATGCTGATGGGTTGAGATCAGGACAGGGAGAGATCACTCACCCATTACTGTCACGGGCAGAACAGACCTGACTCAGGGAAAAAATTAAATTAATTTATCACCAATCAGATCAGAGCAGGATAATAAGATACAAAACCAAATCTTAAAAACACATTCCCGTCACCCCTCCTTCCTTTCCACACTTAACTTTATTCCCAAATTCTCTACCTCCTTCCCACCAGAGGCACAGGGGGACAAGGCACAGGGCTTGGACAGTCAGTTCCTCACACATTGCCTCTGTCTCTTCATATCCCCCCTTGCTACAGCATGGGATTCCTCCCATAGGAGACAATCTTCCATGAACTTATCCAACATGAGTCCTCCTCACACGCTGCAGTTCCTCAAACTGCTCCAGCATGGGTCCCTTTCCACGGGGTGCAGTCCTTCAGAAACAGCCTTCTCCACCACAGGTCCCCCACAGGGTCACCTTCTCTCAAATCCACCTCTGTAGGCCTCCAGCTTTGCTAAGCAAACCCAATACACCTGTGTAAGGTATTTACACCTGTTACCGAGTCTATTCAAGCACCCACATTGCTCTAAAGCATGTTTTTCTGTACATCAAAATAAAGGACTGTTTTATAGGTCCTGACATTTTGTGGTACATAAACGGGCTACATTAACAAGAAAGTGGGGGACAATCTAATTGCAGAAGGTATCAGTAATCTCACCAGTTCCAAACTCCAGTTACTGGTTTAATAACAACTAGTGTCTCCTATCTTCATCTCTCAACATAAAAAGTAGCTGACACCTGTCAGGGAGAAATAGTTCTGCAATGCTTTTCTCTGTTCCTGCACTGCATTTGGATCTCCCACATCACCTCTGATCCCGTCACTTTTTTAAACTAGAGAGGTGGTACTAGTGATACAAAAAAAAAAAAAGAATTTATATATTAATTTTATCACCCCGAAAACACAGGAAAATGTCATTACTTCTGCTTTTATACACTCATAGTATTTGCTGACTACGTCAACTCTTGCTTGTCAGCAACAGCTGTGGAGTGGCTTCCAAGAGCTCTAGGCAGAAAACAAAAGAGAATGAAGGGAAAGGCATTTCTGTTTCAGATACGCCAATCCATCTAGTAGGCCTCTCCCAAAGCCTCAGCTAGGGATTCCACATCTTCCTGGGAAGCACCCTGCAGCCTGTGTGAGGTAACTCCAAGGAAGGTAACACAGCCTCTGCAGACACACCTTCACACACAGCTGGATTTTACCCATTCCAGTCCTGATCGTGACCTTCAACAGAGCAGCGCAGACAACCAAAGCTGCTGCAACACCTCCCAAAGGAACAAATGAGCAGGAAAAGTAAGAAAACACCAATCCACAGGGGTTGCACAAAACAGAATTGAAACATTATAAGGACCTGATTTCTTTATGTTAGGATAGCCAGACAGAAGCTTCTGTGTAACATGTAGCTGCCAAGCAGTCACAGTGAGGCATTTGTACCTGGATTATGGCATATGAACAGCAATAAATGATCCAAAATCCAGGATGCCAACATCCATAACTAGCTGGAAACAGCTATTGCCTGCAAATCATTCCTATACAGTCCCCCCTTCCTTAGCACCTCCAAGAAGCACAGTATCTGTCTCTATCCTATTAATATCGTGAACCTCATTAAAATTTTCGTAAGATGATCAGCTATACTTGCTGACAGCCATAGGTTAAATAACCCTGTTTAACCAGAAAGCTTTGCCCTCACATTTCTTTAGATGTTGATTTGTTTCAAAAAAGGCTTTAGGTGTAGAGTAAGACTGATGAGGTGTGTAGCTGAACAGGAATGGGGACAACAGGGCAGCAGTCACAGCTGTGTTGGAAGATGCAGACAGCAGGCACACCTGTGACAACAGCAAAAGTGTAAAAAAACGATGGACTTTCAGGCAGGTCAGCTTTTGGGGTTTCTTGCTCAAATAAAATGTTTTCAAATGAGACTGTCAAGACTGGAACAGATAAATCAATTCAATCCTTTAAATCACTCCAGAGACCTTTCCTTCACTCACTACTTACTCAAAATGCCTGTTAGAATTGTTAAACACATATAGACAATATGACCAGAAACTCACCCTGGCACTCAAACATGCACATGCAGTATTTATCACACATAATATTACATCATATTAAAGGAAGTGAAATTGTAGTCATCATAACACACTACAGGTGCCTCTGATAACTATAGCATGATTCAAAGTTAGGAAGAATTGTTCAGCCTTCAACACTAAGACAGCACAGAATGTTATTATTTAGTAAAATAGATATTCCACTCACAGCCGTGCTATCTTCATCTGAGGATAAAAAAATAGATGAAGCACAGAAGGCTGCAGTCAGGTTTTTCTCTCTCGCCAGGAGCCATTCACTCCTACAGCACTATAAGAATTCAGAGTCAGCACTTAGAATCTTAGTTTGTTGTTACACAGTACAAAAAAAGCATTAAAAATCAAAATCACAACAAAAATCACTAAAAATAGCAATTACCATTTAATTAGAAATATTAATATGAGCAAAAGCAGTGATATGCAGACATCCTGTTTCTGGAATTAGATACTACTTCCTTTTAGATTAAGATGCAATGAACTGAAACCAACACCCTGAAAAGTTAACTATTCTTATTGACACAGTTCTGGGAAGGAATGACAGCAGCCCAAGGGATGGCAGAGTAAACAAAGAAATCATGCTAACTTCTGGCATTTACAAATGACCATGATAAAAAGGATCTGAAGAGTTACGTAAATTTACAATGAGAATATGTAATTCTTAAATTTTTTTTTAAATAAGGTGTACTTATGCAACACTATCAAAAAGACCAAATAGTTACTACAGACAGGACTGTACTGGCAAGAAAATTTAACCAACAAAAGGGTTAATTAGGGATACAAATTTTCTCAGACTGTTAATAATGGGGATGACACATAGTGTGTGCCCATAAGTAATTCTCAGGTATCTTTGATCTTCAGCCCCCAGCGATTACTCTTGCCTACCATACCCTGGCCTCTGGGACTCTCTCAGAACCAGACATCTGGCTACTTTGTTGTTTTAGACTAATCTCATCCCAGGAGAGCTCAAGAAATGACACCAGGCAAGGAGGGTCCTGGCAAGGGAAAAAACATTACAGTATCAGCAGATTTTTGAGTGGACTAGAGTATCAAAATTGTCTTCAAATTTCTACAGGGATCCCATGGCTTCTCTGCTCTCCAGCAGCACTTTCACACAGAAAACCAGAATGCACATGATCCCATTTTAAAGCACTGTTAATCTCTTTGGAGAAGCTAATGAATGATAATCCAAGAAAGAGCATGTGACAAGTGCAAAAGGAAGTAAAAAGGAAACTGTAATGAATGGGTGGATTTAATTAAGATTTTACTGAAAGGCCAACACACTGCATGATCAAACAATGCTTTTAAAAGCCTACAAAAATTACTCAAACACCATTTTTTCAGTAATTCATAGGTTTTAGCTGCCAGCACTGTTATCCCTGAAGCATGACCCTCTGAGAAATGCAACAGCTTTAGCCAAGTGCCTGACTGGCTGCCCTGGGCTCAGACACCAGGCAGTTCCCGATACACTGAGCTCACAGGGGTCAAATGGGCTGCAAACATGCAGAAAGGAAGGTTTCACTCTAAGGCCAGGCTTTCTCACCATCTGGGGCTACACGGGTCTTGCCACAACCTTTAGTCCATCGGCCTCCCCTCCTACAGGTTACACGGTATGTGCCACTGGCAGCTGGACAAGAACTGCTGCAGGCAGCCCCACAAGAAGGCTGTTTCCTTGTACTGATGCTCCTACATTCTTCCTAGAGCAGAGCTCCTACATCCCAGGCATTCCCAGTGCCTGCACATGGCAACAGAAGGAACCAGAGTGCTCAGATCTGGAAGAAATAAAAATCTCACATGTATTTTCCTGGGGGCAGTAAGCATGCCTGTACTATGAACATTATCTGTGCCACATTCTTCCAAGCAGCATCATTTTTATAATCCAGGGGTGGCACATAACAGCAGCAACAAGGAAGAAATCACTTCTGCGTGGGTATCCTTTTGGTTTCAAATTGGCCACCACACCTTTTCTTCCCTTCCACTGGCAAGAGCAGGCCCAAAGAACAGACACATGAAGTCAGATTCTAATCCTTTCCTAAGGGCAAGCCCACATGATTTCACTTTGCCTCATTTCAGGATATTTTCAAAGTGTTCAGAACAAAGCTATGGAGAAACCTCTCAATAATCTGTCATATCACACTAGCTAAACCTTTAGCAAGTGCTACAAACAGAAGCAATTTGAAAATCAAGTGCTAAACTTCACTAGGGATTCTGCTGTTACAGAGCATCCTGCTCTCTTTATCTTCATACTTCTTACACCACAGCTATCCTGTTTTCCTTCTCACCACAACATTCTCCTCTCAGTGGGAGAAACAATACTGAAAAGTTACCCCAAAGTATTTTAGCTTCCTAAATGCACTGTAACAGCTGGACCAGTAAGAAAAGAACCTGTGCACACCACTGGCTTTAGTTGCCTCATATCAACAGTAAAAAAAAACCTCTTGAAAAATTCAGCATATTTGTGAGATATTCAGGAAGCTGTGATGCAATTTCTTTCTGACTACGAATCAAGTAAATTCTCCTGTGCTTTTTTACCAAGCAGGTATGTTGTTAGTGTAAACATGGATTAGTCCAAATAATTAAATTTTAAAATACTGGCGGCACCAGGACAATATAAACTGTTTTGTGTGCTCTCTATATACAACATGTGCTCAACAAATGTTTGTCCTAAAAGCTTTGCTATGATATCAGCCTGTTAGAGTTTAACTGATGACTTCTGTGACTGCTATAGCTTGCAAACAGCTGTGACGCTTTACACAACAGAAATGAAAAAAATTCATAAAATACTCTATACCATCACAGGAAAAACTTATATTGTACTTATTACATTGTCTACAGCTGAACAATCCAGACTGTAAGAAGAAAAGCATTGTAAGGCGGAACAGACCAAACTAATGTATTTAAAAAACAGCATGTGATTGTATCAGTGGAAATAGTACTAACACAAGTAACAAAAAATGAAGACTAGGCAGAATTTTAATTTTGCTATTTTATGTACTGTAGATGCCTAATACCCTCTGTCTTCACCTGCCATGCAATTTGAATGTTGCATCCCACACACTTACCTTTCCCTCTGTTCTTTTTAAATCAGCACCAAACAATACTCCACAAAAGAGCACAAGATCTACTTCACAAAAATACACAGAAAATAAGCAGTCAAAAAAGCAAACAAATGTCACCTTAATTCTACATATTATAGATAGAAAAATACAAATTATATGGATACATGTTTTAACAAGCATTTCTCACAGTGTCTAAAAGCACATTTTTGTAGGATTGTCTTAAATATTACAGCTACATCCTGGACATAGGTGTTACAGACTTATTCTCAAAGCCATATGCCATCACCAGGACTCCAACAGCAAATAAGCAAATGCTTCAGAACATAAATACTCCTCTGTTTACTCTAAGTATTGATTTATGTTCTATGGGTCTCCAAACATTGGTAGCTAATGCTGCCTTGCACTATCTATTATGAAATTACAGCTATTCAGTGAGGTTTTGTAACAGTAAATAAAACTCCCCACAGCCTTCTCCAAAAGCTCAACAGCTGGAAGCAGAAAGCACTGTAGCATGACAGGAATGCCAAGATACCCATACAAAGGCAAATCAAATGTGAAAACAAACTCCAGAGAAAAAAGGTCTTCAAACAAAATCCATGTTAACACTTCACCTAATTTGGAAATAGAATGGAGTAGCTCCCATTAATCTGTCGTTACAGTGGAAGAGAGAGAAGAAAAGCAATTTTGAACATTAATAACACTACCATGAACAGTATCTGTAACTCCTTCACAAACTTAGTCAGACTATTAAAAAAAAAAGTTAATGAATAATATTTTAAATGGCATATAGTTCATGCATTGATCTCACTGCAGAACCATTAATCCCTCCCAAGTACTAAATTCTAACTAGGATTCCTGATTCCAACATACATTTATGAAAGGCTGTACATACAACCGCTACATTTTCTTTCCTCTTTCCCAGTCTAAGGCATTGAACAGTATAGCTCTATAGTTCACTGCTGACTGTACGTATAATATGCAGTTCTTCATGATTTAGGTATTTTATTTCTGTCTGCATGAACAAACCTAGGAGAAAACATCCATAAACCACTTTGATTAAATTCTCTTGGGTTTTGGAGGCTGCCTTTGCTTCCAATGAAAGCTGGAGGAAATAGGCTTCTGAATGCAGATGGAAGAACTACACATGTCCTTCACTGAGCAAAGCTCTGTTTCTTATCTTGTAATCAGTTTGTCAGCTAATAAAATGACTTCACACTCCTCTGATATCTGCATAAGGAGATAGTAGAGGGAAAGCTTAATGATGTTTCCCGAGGAACACACTTCCTAGAGATAAGTATGATTACTCTAACTTCAAGATAATGCCATAAGCTTAAGCCACAAATAAAGCTCCACCTTTAGAAGTATTTACAGCATGAGGAATACCAATACTTGCTTTTACTTCTCTATTTTAAAATTACAGGAAGTTTCATTTATTTGAAACAAAGACCATATTTTCAAAAGGGCAGTAATTAACATGAGAATTCTGTGGACAAAAATACAGTACTCTGCTTATTTATGTATCTGCTTAGCATTTATGTCAACTGTACACTTTTGAACAGGGACACTACCCAAGACCAATAATTGCCTCTGGAATCCACTTCCTACAAATCAAACAGATCTAGTTTTCATTTAATCTTACCTGTTCACAGCTTTGATTTCCACAGAATATCTGATTTACACTAGGATAAAGGAGAAGAATCAGGCCCAAGTTTCCAGGTACCCTCACCCACAGCACAGGTGTTCTTTTGCTGGTAGCAGCTGGCATGTGCTAATTAGAAGGAAAACTGAATTCAGCTATTCCTAGTTTTGCAAAAATGTCTAAGAAATGAGCTGGCTCAGAATAAAGCCTCAGCATATTACAATATGCTCTATAGGAGGAAATAACCTGACAAAATGAAATTTTCCATTGCCTTGCATCACACAATTTAGAAGGAACTTGAAGCCTGAAAGACAGGAAATCTCTTTAAAATCTGCTTGTATGGCAGATCTGCATTAGGTTGCAAAAAAATTATTAGAGTATGAAAAGACACTCTTGCCTCCCACCACTCAAAAACCAAAATAAAAACTCACAAGTTGATAAAGAAACCATGAACACAGCCCGTTGGAAGTGCTGTTAAATGAGCCACCTACCTCACAAGATAGTGCATGATAAGTTAGCATGAGAAGTGATTTGTCTGAGTAAAAAAATCTCTTGCAAGTTGGAAGCACTGACTGCTCTTAAGACCAGGGAATCAGAGAAACAGAACACTACTACAGATTTACACTGTGGTTTTATACTAGTAAACAACATGCTGCAACTGGCTGATGATTTGAAAGAGGAGGGAAATTCAAATCAGTGTGATCACAGAATCCTTACACAATGGGCACAATGACTTATATTATGCAAAATAACAAAGGGGGCAAGAACTGAGAGGGTGGTAAGCATAACTATCCTGCTAAGAAAGTAAGGAAAATTTTACATGTTCTAAAGAAAAACATGCACATTTGAATCCTGATCACAGCTCAGAGAGAGCACAGCTGTCAGACTCAGAAAGAACCTGAGTCATAGAGTATCATTATGTTCTAGGATTTCATATTTATATAAAACAAAGTAAAACAGAACTAGTGCAGAGATTACTGTTTTGAATTTGTATACACGTAAAAGAGAAATTGTTACCTATAAAACTGAACTAATTTCAATGTAATACTCTAAATTTCAAGAAAACAAAAAGAAACAATGCAGAAGTCATGGACATGGGTGGAATGAACAGCAGAAATGTCCCAGTATCAACAGGTCACAGACATTTGTGTCTATGCAGAGAAACAGAAATGCCTCACAACTGTACAAAAGAGGTTGCACTGCTGGTTGTAAAGAAAAGGTCTGAGAGAGGACATTGACTAAAGTATTATTCACCTTAGAGAAGATACCTGTACAGAAAGTCTCACTCAATACCGATATTCCAGGCCATTTGGATAATGAAAGTACAGCAAGCATTTTTGAGATAGCGTGTATGATATCAACATTACAAAAAACACGTTATAGGGTATATTTTCTAAATTGCATGATCATGTCATTTTAAAATAGAAGCATAAAACACACATAGATCAGAACTAAGATTTTACCTCCAATTTTAATGTTGTCTTTAATTGCAGGTAACCTATCAACTCAGCTTTGGCTCCCTCTTCTTAAAAGACTTTTAAAAATCCTATATATTGAATATATGAAAGGTTTCCCTAAGAACACATTTATTTTGAAACAAAGTACTTTGCTTAAGTAGAATACAACCTGATAGATGCTCTTATGGCTGACTTTCTGTAGTTCCAGTTATAAAATCTCATTGCAGAACTAGTTTATATTTTTTAATATTTTCAAAGAAACTAAAATATCACTTGCCAAGGGTATATATTTACTTGTAATCTGTGGTTATAATTTGAGGAACAAATGCACCTTTTAACAAATACCTCTCCTTAAAGTAGATGGAAGGATTTAAGAAAACAGAAGATCAAACCCTCATATTTTAAGTCAGAAGTAAACTGGCATAAAAACAGGGCTTAACAGACTCTTCAGAATAAAACTGCAACAGCCAAAACTTTCCTGTAAATGTAATAACCTGCATGACAGTGAAAGCACAAGTACAAAGGAATTAATTTTTGGCAACGGTTGTTTAATACTCTACTTTCAAGTGCAGCACATCACTGGCAAATTTCAATGCTTCTGCAAGCAAACAGATTGAGCTCTGCAAACTCCGTGAGCAAGTGAGTGCTGTTACTGGCAGGGATATTTGCAAAGCCATTCCCAAGATGCAGGCACAGAGCTCAGACTTTCTACTCCTGAGCAGCTTTATACTGCTCATTGGTACCACTGAAATGCATTCATGCACATATGCAAAGTGTAGCAAAAAATCTGTGGAATTAACAGACAAATATATATCCATTTCCACTGACAGGATAAAAAACTGGGTCACTAAAAGCCTTAGTTATACTTACGCTCATCTGCCCTGTTTCCTCTTAACATTTGCTCTTTCTGGTTTACATGAAGCATCAACAAATAAGGACAGACATCATATCACTGCATGCACATATGCTTTGATGGATTAATTTAGATCATTCAGGTTTATTAAATAATCTTGACATAGAAAGATTATTGTTTTTAAATAAGGAAGATAGTCTGTGTACTATGGCAGAGACTGACACAGCTGAAAAGCTAGGAAATTTTTCCAAAACTCTTCACAATATTACCAAAAGAAGGAAAAAAGGCATTAGTTTTCTCCCCCCTCTCCATCTAAAAAGGTTGAAATAAAGCCACCATAGATAGCAATAATTACAACCATTCTGATCTTCAGTATCTGGATTAGAGGCTATAAACTCCCCATCAATAATGTGAAAACCTCAGTGAATGTTTCATGCCCCAGTATTATGTCTCAGAAATAACTTTTCAGACTCCATTATGTCCGCCATGAACTTGATCTTTCACCTCCAGTGAAAATCCTCTTATAACTATAATTCTAAAGTTAATGATGAGAGATTTCATTTGCTTTCCAAGCACAGATAAAACCTTTTTGAAATACACTCTCACTGCCATGACCTTGGTCTATGACTTAAGAGTTCACCACATGTAATAATTTACTTTGCCCCATGGGGCTCATTGAGATTTCCTTTTAAAAGGTTCTGGATATGCAGTTGGAGCTGAAGCACTCACACAGTATGTATCAAAGTATACATCCCCATACACATTACAGACATTTTGCAGCAATATCAACAAACAAAATGAGTTTGAATCATTACAAAATATAACAACAAAAAGGCCTAACTAACTAAGCAAAGTCATCCAACACACTAGAAATTCAACATTTTGGGAATCCTGTTGCAATAATACACAATACCTGCTAGAAAAAAGTTACAAAATTTCATGGAAGTAATACATGTAAATTGACAAACTAGTTCAGGACATAGAGTGCTGCTCTCAGCTTACCAGCTCAAACACAATTCAGTTCAAGCATAGTAATATTCTCATTAGTTTATGTGGCACATAATTACCAGAAGTGCTGCTGCTTTAGACTACCTAGTTACTGTATGGCTGCTGAACTCTTTGCTGATAAGCAATGCATTAGCTACTTTGTCTGCTCATGTACTTCTTACTAAACATCTCTTCAGTATTAAAAATAAATAGAGAAACTCAGAACTACTATATCCACCTCAACAGAAGCTAAGTTTTTTATTCCTCTGACTCTTGGGGAGAATTCTTTCATAAACACTATTTACCTGAAATTCAACCACTGGCTTGCAGCCCTAGTCAAAAAGTACATAGCTGCTGCCTCACAGCGTTAAGTGAGTTCACATCAGGGAATGGAAACACACAGCAGGCACAGCCCTGTCTCCAACCAGCTCCCACTTTGCCTCTGGCTCCCACTGTCTCCAAGAGCAGCCAGGCAGCTGGTGCCAAGTCCCTGGGGATGTGTACGAGGGCCTGGGGCAAGGCAGGATTCCCCAGGGCAGGATTTGGAGGCAGACAGCACAGACCTTGAGAGGTCAGGCTGAGGGTGGTGAGGGAATACGAAATGCCAGAGAAGAAAACAATCTGGAAACGCAGCTTGTATTGATCATGAGGTACTGAATGGGCCAGCAAAGCTTGTATTTAACAGCAAAACTGATTCTCTCCCATCACATAGATGAATAATCAGGGGCTGTTGTGCTTTCAAGGCACCTATAGTAGAGTGAACACACCCCTTTACCAGTCTCCAGCCCCTCCAAATTTCCTAAACACTACCATCTTCTCATAGGGTCTTCCCATGTGAGTACAAGGGTTGAAGCCCCTGCTACAGCTACTCCAAGTGCTGTTTCCCCTCCCTCCTTGTTACACTAGAAGTGGCAGCAAAGTACTGGATTTCCGACAGAAAAAGACATATGCATAGGGGAACACATGTCAAAGTCACAGCTGAGCAGGAAAGCACCCGTGTGTGGGGACTGCATGTCTGAAAAAGGGTTCCCAGGAAACATGTGGCTTTACTTCAACATGTCCAGAAACAGTTTATCAGCAGCTCTGCTGTTTTCAGACTTCATCACGGGGCCGGTATTTTCCAGAAACTGCAGCCTAAATAATGCTCTGAAATCAGAGAAAAATTACTGCTCTGCTGCTCTCCACATTTTTTTTGCCAAATGCTCTAACAAGTGACCAAAAAATCAGTTCAATAGAAAAGTACAAACTGGAAGCATTTCTAAAATACCCTTGTTCTGACTCTTCACATAGATGAGGTTGCCTCCATAGAATCTAAGACTCTTGCTCTTAACACATATTGAGTAATTTGACAAACAATTTGGGAGACAAAAAACTCCACAATGTTCTTTCATAACCATAACGGTGAAAAAAGGATAGTAAATTTAATTTCCTTGAAAAGGACTGAAATTTAAAGATAATAGTAATTTTAACTGAAAGTCCTGTTTTATGTTCTACAGCTTTGATTTCCACAAATCAGATTGAATACTGTAAACTGAAAAAGGTAGACAAAAAAAATTATGGAAATATTCCATTTGCAAGCCTGATGGCTTTCTTTCCTTTATATGCTTCGTAGTCACTAAGCAAAAATATTCATGCCAGCTAAAAAAAGTACTTGAATAGAAACAAAAACTTTCCCAAGTTAAAGACCCTGAAGCTTTGATTTTAACACAAAAGAACAAAATCAAGGAGGGAGAAACAATGTACCATTACCTCTTTGCAAGCAGGTGTTCAGAACTTGAAGAACAGCAGTGCATTCTGTGACTACATCCATTAAAAATATTTTTAAAGGGCTTTTTGCCTTCTCAATAGATTTGTTTAATTTTGATTTATCTGCAGTGAGCTGCAAATAGCCATATGCAAAAGGTACTTTTAGATCTCAAAATGTTAGCAACACTTTAAACATTATCACTGCAGAAGCATTTTTTAGAAGAAATACTGAATTAATTCCATTCCTGACAATCAATAGTGTTGCACGCTAGCTTTGAGATACATGTTTTAATTTCCAGCCACAATGCTGAGGCCACCAACAGCCAAGCTAAACCATTTGCAGTGGTATCTCTTCATCCAAGAGGATCCAGGTCTGCAGATTCAGGTGAACACATGAAAGACAAAGGAATCATATTTATTGATCATGGTAAAACAATAATAATAAATAAGGGTATATGGCTTAATAACCATCTACAAAGCAACAGGCAAAGCTGAATAGTTTCTGTTCTGCAGCATCAGTGTTTTAATGCCAGTCCTAACTATTAAAATTAACATTAAATTAGTGTTTGCTTTGTAAGCTAACATGTGAGGGACAGCAGAACCAAACATGTCACTGAGTTCCAGTGCCAGCAAACAACTGCATTGCTCTGCTGAAATAAAGGTTTTCATTAGAAAACCATCCTCCCACAGTGAATGCTGGTATCATGCAGATGCTCAAGGGAATTATGACTGCATAAAACACTCCACTGAAAACAAATCACTTGTAATTTTCTGAATAATATGGCCAGTCTTTGCTTCTCTCCAAAAGACATCCTTTATTTTAAAATGCTGAGGGAGGGAGAGTGGGCAACACTTCCATCGCTAGCAAAATATTTGCAATCTCTCAAACAGCCACAAAAATTAAACAGCAAAGAGCACAGAGCCTCAATTTTAGGACACTAGACCTCTCTCTACAAATACTTTAATATAAAGTACTACTGATTTGATCAAAAAGTCAAAAACGTTTGCTTTGCATAGGCAATGCATTTCATACAGCACTCCCTGCTAAACACAGGAAGCTCTTCCACAATATAATTTCACATTGAATTAACCTGCAGACCAAGACAAATACAAAACCACCTTACTTTAAAAGGCCACTTTTGTCAAGCGTGAGAGCAAGACTCTTCTGTCCCGACTTCTTTATGCCACAAACAGCTTTCAGGGTCAGTGAATGTGCCATAGCAGACAAACAACTGATATTCCCAGCCAAACACTGCAGAACAGCAACAGCAAAGCCTCTGAAAACACTCTCCCTACAAAGTCAGATCTAGGACAGTTGGGCAAACACAGCTGTAAAAACACAAGGCTATGAAGATTCCACACAGTTTCCAGCCACAGCCCAAGTAGTTTAGTGTAATTTGAACAGGCAATTTTATAACTTTCTAGATTACAGCGGAACTGCTACAAGTAGTGCAGATTTGGGAATGCTGAACATGCACAAGGCTGCCAAGTTCTGTGTCATACATCTTAACTGCACAACTTTATGTATTCTAAGAGATTTAATATATTTTCTTGCACATCCCTAATCTCTTACGCTCCCAGGAGCATAGAAGGGCTTTTTCCACTGGACACCTTATGAGCCATTATGAAAGACCCTGAGATAGAGGTAATGGCAACCAGGGACAAAAATCAAAATGTAACACAAGTCTACCTCTACCACTGACACCTTAGGTTAGTAAATCAGCTGCTTTTCAAAGGTGTTGGGAGAACCTGAAACTTCGCACAAACCAAGTGAAGAGTTTGGAGATTAAGTGCTTGACGGGATTTCAGAAGCCTCACTGCTTGTCTGAATTTGCTGCCACTGAATTAAGAGCAGAGCTGAATGCCTTTGAAAATTTCCTCCACTCTAGACAGCTTTACTAGTGGATCTCTATTAGAGATACTAGTGATAAGTGAAAGGAGATCAGCAAGAGAAGAAAAAAACCCAGATAATTCACAATTGCTTTGGGTTATAGAAGACTTGAGAAGATGATGAGGAACTCCAGAGATATCTAATGGAGCTGCATGACTGGGACACATTATAGTGATGAAATTCACATTGTAAGTAATAATTTGGGCTACTCCTATGCATTGATGGATATAAAATGCACTCACCACTCAGGGAAGGAAAAAACCCTAAGTATCAATAAATAGGTCAATAAAAACCATCTGCTCAAAGCACAGTAGTGATAAAAGAAAAGTAAACTCTTAGGATACATAAAAAATTAGACTGCAATACTAGAATAAAGTGGGCAAATTTAATAGCACAACAGCTCCTATGTACATACCAGGCTTATGCTGACACAGTTAGTTCTTTATATTTGTACATGTGAAGTACAGACATCTTGCCTAAATTTATTCTCCGACACCCACACATTTCCCAGAGACTTCATTGCAATATCTAATGGCAGAATTAGTTATATTTTAATTTAGAATTATTTAATCTGTGTGGGCAGACAAAATGTATTACTCAGGAGAGAAAAAAAATCATGATAATTTTTCTTCCTTTTACAATACCACATTTAAAAACAATAGAACTAAATTACTTACCCTTTCATAAACAAAACCTACATATATGAATATTTTAAGTGCAATCTAGAAATAAAATTTTAGACAACACTACAGACATATTTAGAGAAGAAAAACTATATTACAGAAGACAACTAAACATCATGGCACACATAGTTTATTTGAAGATCTTAGATGATTTTGTTTCATAATGTTCATATGTTACCTTGCAAGGGTAAACACTCATGGTACACTGGTGCATCAGTGTATGAATCACAAACCATTAGAGCTTGTACTTCTTTTTATTCATTTTGTTTTCTAAAAGGTTAACGTACATGTAAACACAGTTCAAAGAACTTCAGATATTTTTAGAGAAATCAATATCTTTCCTGTGACTTTACAGTAGTGTTAGGGTTCACTTTTTTATCTTAAAAAAACCACACCACTCACAAAGAGGAATTTTCCAGTCTTCATTTTTCAGTAAGTACTCACATGCTATCTATTTTAAAATATCAGTTAAAACCACTGCGTATAATTTGTTGGGGAAATGTTGCTGCTCTGCCCAGATTCTTTTCAAGAAAGGCTATAGCTGTGCAACTTGTAAATTTATACTCAGTTTTATGTTCTATATCTGCTTCAAAACAAAAAAATCTAAAAAATCAATAATAGAACTCTTTCCTTATATCTTATTTCCTAAATACCTTTCCAGCTTTCTTCATTGTAGTCTATTTTGCATTTCAAAACCTTGTCTTGCATAGGCAGCACACCTTGTTTTACAAAAGGACATAGCAGAGTTGCACAAACATTGCAAAAAAATAAACCAGCACATTGATTAAAAGGTTCTGTACAAGCTACAGCTTAACTGAACAACAAAAATAAACCCTCAATGTTTTTGTTGTGTACAAGACCACAAAATAGCCAAAGTATTCTCCAATAAAATGAACTGTCTGCCACGATTTATCTGTACAATTCCATCACAGCTCTTTCCTGCTATGTTACACTTTTCAAAAGTATGTCATTAAGCTGCCATAAAAGTCATCACAAATTGCTTTTTTTCCCAAACTGATAATAGACCTACAGATCTAATTTTCAATCTCTTTTCTTCATTTTCTTCATTGATTCTTAAGGAGGGTGTGACACTTGCTGTCTGAATACTTTGTAGTAATATCTGGCATCTCTACAGCACTTCTGTCTGAGTATCTCTGAGCTTTTAATAGGTTTGTCTTTACAGCATCATGAAATGATGACATATCTATTTGTCCGTCTTGCAGACTTTTAAGTATATTGTTTTTATAATTTCACTGAAAAACTTCAACATTTGTTGAAAAAAAAATGACATAACAAAGCCTTCTGTGCTGTCAGATGCTATGCCATTAAAATCCTGACCCTTCACATTTCAATAAGAGCAAATGTGAGGCCTCGGTTTTCAATTTCAATTTTTTTAACTTCGTGGTCTGTCCTCTTCACAAATCAAGAGACTCATTGATAGAAACAAGTAAGTAACTGAGAAAATATCAGCAAATTAAAAACTAGATTTTGATTCTCATGGTGATCCCTCCTCATTTTTTGCCAGTCAACATATGCATCTTTTGTTGTTCATATAGGGCATCATATACATCAAACTGAATTCAGTACTTGAAATTGGCTTTGCTCATGAGCTAAGTGTATTTGTGACAAAAGCTAGGAATAGGCTGTTACAGAAAGTTGCTTGCAGGGTTAATGAACGTAACGTATAGGAAGAGATCACAGGAGGAATGATGGAAAATCCACACGAAGAAGGAGAAACAGAGAAGAAAGTAGAGATGAAAGGCAGCTGAGAGAACAAACCACACATCAAACCAGGCAGTAGACTTTAAGAAACCTATGAACAGATCACAGAGTCAATGTTCAGCCCTATGAGACAAGTTGTATTTCTGCTCATTGCATCAAGAACAGCTACTTCCACCAGAATGTCAGAACAGCCATAAGTCATCTTCCTCTCCTCCAAAATCCAAGATTTCCAGAGTACACAAGAGGTTTCCTCCCCACTGCTTACATCCCTCATTTGCCAATGCTTCTCTGGAGAGAATAATACTAGCTCCTAGATCCTCTGAATAAAATATTTTAATTTCTTCCTTCTAGTGCTACAGACATGAATATAATCCCTATTACTTGTGAAGAAGGTTCTTTCCAATCCCCTCAAACAAACCACCCAAACGCTCCCATATCAGTGCTAAGTGAAGACATTAATTTTCACCCTCAGCCATCAAAAGAGACTTAGAAACCTTTTGGCTTCTAAATATAATGCTTCTCCCCACCACAACGCCACAGCACAGCAAGCAAAGGTGCTAACTGGCTTATCTTCCCTAACTAATGACAAGGGGCTTTTGACAATGATTTCCTCTGCAATGGCCCAATCATCAAAACCAGCCCCCATTTGCTCATCTACCAGGCATACTACAAAATGATACAAAAGGGTAATGTGGTAGAGTTTTGAAGGCACACCTAACAGTTACTAAAACTAGAAATTTCAAAGTGGAATAGATCACAGGCAGGGTCATGAAATGGTGTACAGGAAAATACATTTTTCCTTTGGACAATTTTACACTTGCACTCTTGAGTAACTGCCCAGCTGATGTATCCTTACATACAGATCAAGAGAACTTCAATTTTACATACACGTTTTTGATATACCATGTGTTTGAACCATCAGGGAAAAAAAAACACTGGTAGACTTCACAGTTGCTATTAAACACTGACAATTAAGTGATAGATTTTTTTTGCTTACCTGGATTTGTACTTCACAATCCCAGAACATTAACTTTTTCCATGATGAACACAGTTTAATCGTAGAATTCTTAGTATCAGCTTTTGTGACCACACTTTCCTTAGCCAACAAAAGCAGAACATTGATTTTGTGCCTTTGGGCATGTATCAATTTAAAAAAACCAGATCCTTGTAAAGGATAACAAAAATGTGTCCCTTTTATTATCTCACAATCAAATTTTCCAATTAACATGCAGCAAGATGTGTCACACAAGTAGCTTCTAATGATACAGATTATCTCTCTAAGCACTTGACCAAACACTTAATCACCCTGTGCCAGACCAATAAAATCCAGGTCTCACACAAGGTTTTTCAGCACTCATCTTCAAATAGTTCACAAAGTTGTCATTATCCATCATAGATGACCCCAGAGACATGATACCTCATTCTGTTTCACCCAAAAGGTTAATGACCTTTCAGCTATAAACAGAGTCCATGTTTGCTCAGCTCCACTTCTACCATGACATAGTGCCTGATATTTCTTTGAGAATAACCCAAGTGCAAACTGACATTCAACAGCCACTTCTACTTAGACAAAGAAAACCTAAAACTCTCTCTACTGTCACAACACAGTCAACTGCCACAGCTCTTAAGTGCTGTGTTTCAAGGCATCCAAAGAGGGCTCCAGAGCATTTATGGAGGGTGTGCCTGTACTCTACAGCAGCAGGACACTTCTCAGACTAATTAGTTCATGCAGAGTTTCCTCACTGTATTACTTCTGAGCAAGCTCATTTATCTTCATATTACATTATTCAGTGTAGATGCACACTCAGACAAATCAATTTCTACAGGTAAGGGATACACACTTGATGAGGCAAAAGCAGCTTAAGAAATATTATTACGAACAAATGCTCTCACTGTACAATCATATATATTTCCAGATGACTCCCAGGTTTAAATTCTTTGTATATCAGAATGGATTCAAATTAAAATGGGAAAAAACACATTGTTCGGCTCACGTCAGAAAGAGAAATACATCCATAACAGCTTAGGTAAAGTTTGGCAAGGAGAGATGCAAGATTGTTTTCTCCCCTAGCATGAGAGATGTGATTTGCTGTTCTTCAGAAGAAAAGTTAGTCTGAATGACAGAAGCATCAAATTCCAAAAATATGTTTGCACTGGAAACATACTCAAATTTGGCAGTGAGTTTGCCACACGGTCTGTACACACTGAGCACATTCCTCTTTCTTGTACCTTCTTAGAGCTCGAGAACTCTCAATTCCCAAGACCCAACCCTTGATTCATTCTGTCTCTCCACTATCAACAACTATCTGTAAAAATCACTACAAGGCATGCATTTTTTACATTGCTCCAACAGCAGTGTGGCACAGAAGAATCAGAGCTTACCTTGCCAGTGATTTACACAATTAGTGACACAAGTCTCACATAACAGAAAGCATCCATTTTCCAACTGGTATAAAATACACACACCCTTGCCACCCCAGAAGAACACTACCATGAAAAAGTGCATTCTAATGGTCAAGAAACTTAAGTACCTCTTTCCCTCCTGGACAGAAATGTTGCATTATAGTGCTTTCAACTAACCAATCACACTGTAGTCTTTTTCCACAAGAACTTTTCCTTGTTCTAAGGATAGTACAGACAGTGCTAACACTGAATGAGCACTCACTCCATACTTCATTTAATCCCCACTGTTCACTACATGGCGTCTTTGTATAATTTACAGCATCTACATCTAGAATCAAAACTAGAAAACTTCTCATTTCTCTGTTGATCACTATTATGTACCAGAATTATTTCCCTACAGTAACTACTCCACAGCACCCCCATCAGACTTCCATCATGATCCTTGTTTCAAGGTAGCAAACTGGGAGACAGTGATGTGCATCAGGATTACCCATAATTAGAGATGGTTGACTTGAAATACTTTGGGTCTCTCTTCAGAGGATAGAGCAATTAAACAGCACTTTGTCAGTACAAAGTACAACTTCAATCTCTTTCAGTGCTATCATGTGTTTTCAAAGCTGACATTAATCGGTCCCAAGAGCCTGAACTCAGAAAATGAGAAGTTCACAACTAATGGCTGTATTTAAAACATGCAGTTGAAGTGACTCACTCAACCTCACACAGGGGTTCTGTGGCTGAATTAAGATTTGCCTTTAATCCTTCAGAACGGCGCCCCAGCAGCCCTGGCTTTAAAACCCAGATGGGTGTTAATTCTCCCCCTTCCTCACCTACTAGGTCCCACCCACCTTCAGCAGTTATGAGGAGGCAGACCTAAATGAAACAGCCTCATTAATGAGCGCAGATGGAATAATTGCCTAAATGTCATTTACCTGGCCTTTCTGAAAACAGCAAGCGCTTTGTGGATAAAGAAAGTCTGAAATAACATCAGCACACACCATTTTAAGGCAGAAATTTCACATGACCAAACTGAGGTTACACCAACAACTTCAATTCCAGCATTTCCTATCTGTTGAGAACTCTGCATTGCATCACTGTCTGAGAACTCCACGTTCCCTGAATTCTCATTTCATGCAGTTTCAAATAAAAAGATATAAATCCGTGTTTGTATCTCCACCTCACTTGCTACACTTGCAGCTTCAAGCTTGAGGAATTCCTGCTATAGGGTCTCTTACCACTAACACAATCCAAACAATCCCTGCAAGGGCTGATCTTCACCAGAAAGCTAAAGGTCTATGAGATAATGAGTATGCAGTACAGGAACATTATATGGTTAGGAATGACAGTGTAGCAACAAGCAGAAATCTCCTAACACTGATTTCTACCAGAAACCTTTCTATCATCTCAGAAAACTGAGCTGCTTTCAGTTTGACCAATGCCAGCAGATCACATGTCACTATTTCCCTTGTTTGACACCAACGCAATAAGCAAGCTTTAATTCTAGGATCTTTTACAAACCACAACAACATCACATTGCAGTCTGTGCTTTGTCACATGAGTTCATCAGATATAAGTAATTGTTCAAACTTCTGTTTAAAAAAGCTGTCAAAGAGAAAATGAAAACTCACCTCATTTCCACCAACAGCTTTGGTTAAAATGACAGCAGAAGACACAGGAGGTGGCATGCAGCCTACTGTCTGCAAGCTGAAAACAACAAAAACAAGGTTACATCCTTTACACGATACAAAGGCTAAGCAACCTAAAACCCTAAAATACCAAATGCCGGAGTAGAAAGTCTTATCACCAGCACAATGCAACAAGGTTGCAGCCACATTCACCCCTGCACTGGAGCTGGCAGGATTTCTATGCCATCTCTTATCAGCCACCACAGTGAAGAGTCATGTCATCTTTTAAAAAGCACCAACACTTAACCTCTCTGTGACTCCATTTCCCCATCTAAGTACTGTATGTACCATCCACAAAGATCTCTATACATCTATCACAGACAACTGTGATAGATGTATAGACATGTTGAGATAGATATAGAGATGTTCTGTTGTAGTCAAGTTTGTAGCGTGTTTTGAGATACCTGTAGCTATTTGACAAAAAAAAAAAAAAAGGTATGTAAACTATTTCCTTGAGAAAGCTGTTCAGTGATAAAAAAATTTACTGCGAAGTAGAAGAGCAAGAAGAACTATGCTCACTGTTTCAGGTTCCCACTACATTTCATTTTTCATCAAGCCCTTAAAAGAAAACCAAACCCCAAAAAACCCCAAAACCCAAACCACACAATTAAACTCTCTACACCTGAACATTAAAATGCCATCAAATGTTTAATTTTTATGCATGTTTTCACTTCTTGATAAAATCACCTGACTGCCATCAAAACATCAACAGCTTTCTCCTGAACTTTAGAAATCTAAGATACATTATTGTCATGTTTTTTGCATTGTTCGTGCAGCAAAGCTATTGATGTATATAGCAAATGCTTTTATAAAGTAAGAAACAAGGTGGTGAGCTTTTCTTTGTTTTCAAAGACGGTCCACAAAGACCAGTTATTACATAAAATATCTGTATCAAATGGGTATTTAGAAACAACAAGAACATCCCACAATAGATTGCAATTCATTTGGGGGCAAGTAAAATAGGGCTTCTGAAGAAAAACTGTGTTGATTTAGAAGGAACAGCAAAGCATGGAATAGAATAGCTTGCAAAACCCCCAAGAGCATGGAACGTCCATATGATTTCAAGTATTGGAGCTCGAGATAGTATTCTAGTTCAGAACAGTCAATTACTAGTGGTGAACTACTTTGCACTTGTAACCATGTCAGTCCATTCCCGAGAAACACAGTGCCAAAAAGCTGTAGCATACAGAAGTACTGAATCCAGGCAACAGGGAGCATATTACAGGGCAACTGATATTCTGCAAATATACAAAAAGCTTAAAGAGAAGAAACAGGTAAGTGACAATGATGGCATTCAGTTTGTCAGCTACAGAGACTGTGGAAAGGAAAGAGGCAACCAATGTAAACATTATATAAATCCAATCACAAAGTGTCAAGCACCAGCTTCAGCTTACAGGGAAATAAGCTACGGCAGCAGAGGGTTGTCAGCACTTAGAGTAAGCTCATATTGAAAGGAAAAGAAGCACAGGAAAAAGAAATGGTGTGGAAGAGTTTGGAAACATATATGAAAGCAGACAAACACATGATGATTCTGATATCCATTCCCTACACTGGCTGTGATAGTTATCTCTCTTCTATGTGGCAGCCAGCTCCTTGAACTTCTCACCTGCACTTGCAAGGGGTGGATTAAGTTCAAAGTTAACCAGAGAGGTACAAAATGTGTGCAAGGGCATTCATCTCAGCTGGCAGGGATTTTCCACACTATAAGGGAAAGATTTAATAATACAATCTCTGTTAGCCCTCACAAATTTGAAATAACACTTTTGGAATTGAAAATAAAAATCAGTATCAAGCAATGGTTTTGAATAGTCTTCAGAGAAAAATATTAATCTAAAAAAAACCTAGTACACACTAAATGGAAATATTTTAAAACATGCACCTGTGACCTTTTTCTTGTGTTGTATCGACTGCACACAAAATACTACCAATAGTGGAAGAGATTCCTCTAATGGCCAACTACAGGTTACTACAGATAACAACCAACCAACTGCAACGTTCCACTTGTTCAGGCCATGAAATAAGTACCAACATCAGTGGTCCAACCACTTGCTGTTCTGCTGCTAACACTACAGACAACTGAGTAGTAGGGTCTGAGGTCACAAAGCCATATCTTATACCCAGTCTTTGCATCTTGTGCCTTACCACCTGTGCCGTAAATGGTATATGCTAAAAGTGGCAGAAGAGGTGAATCTGTGCAACCATTAATAACCTGCTTCATGCTCCTTTTCAAAGGGATGCTGCCAATGTAAAATCTAGTCAGCTCACCAAAAAACATTAACTTATAAGATGCTTGGGATGATGAAAACAGAGTTTCTTCTCTATTTTATAAATTTCAAAATAATTGCAAAGCAACAAACTTCCTAACATCATCCCAGACAGAGAGATGGGTGGGGGGAAAACCTTCAGCTCTAGAAACACAGATGAAAAACTGGTACCCTGTGAATCTGCCTCTCAAATAACACAGCAAAACAGACCATCATAGAGGATGGGAGAATCTACCATGCATTGTGAAGCAAGATGGGAAAGGTACTGTGGGCTGTGCCCTTTGGGCATAACCTTGTGTAAAGAGTAGTGGAGAACTACTGTCTCCAGGTACTGTCCCTGCCAAAGGGTGCTCCATGCCCTTGGGAGCATATGCCTACTTTTCCAGGCCTCTGTGAGGGATATCAACCAGCTTCCACTACAAGCTGTGCTAAAAGTGTGATAAGGAAGTCACTTTGCCAAAACCTGTCTTGTTCCCTCCGGGTACTTCAGTGTTCCCAAAGGAATAGAAACTACAACTGTGGGGCATTAGGATGAACTTTTCGTTACACAGAGTGGCCACAGCACAGGGAGTTCCTCATAGCTGCTCTTCACACCCATATAGGGACATGAGAGTACCTGCTTTAAAATGTGTTATTCTAGAATTAGGACAGAGCTCAGTATCTTCTGCACCTGTATCACACTGAAGGCACAGCTCCCATCAGGCTACCTTTGCAGTGGCTGCTGTTCTGAGTATGTCCCATGCAACAATATTTATCAGGAAAGTACTCTTAAAGAAAAACAAACAAAAAACCAAACTACCGTCACTAAACTCCTCAATCTGACCATTCTTTAAATGAAACCTCAATACAACAGAGTTACTACACTAAAAGATAAAACACAGATGAATCAGAAATAGTACTCAAGGAAGAGGTGCTTGAAAGGCAGCTTGAAACATACAGAAGTGTATCACTAGTAAGACACAGAGACACACCATGAAAAATAAGGCTGTTTTAGGCTCCACATTTAGGTGGGTAAACACACAAGTTTTTGTTTTGTTTGTTTTTTTTTAAAACACACCTATATCTAGTTTTACACAGTTTCACAAGCATGTATGTATATCCATACAATTTGTGCATGTAACAGAACATGTCCCTAAAATACTAAGAACCAAAGCAACATAAGAGTCATCAGAAAGATGGGATGGAGAAGTGCTGCAAGGAACTCAAAATCCCACAAAAGTCTCTTTCATCTTGCACTTCAGAAACTGAAACTCCCATGGATTGGGAAGGAATTTTGGCAACATGGAAAATCACATCTCTGTTCTAGCTGAGAAAAAACTTCACAACTATTTGACTGTAAAGAATATCCTCTATTACAAATTGCAAAAGGCAAATGAACATTCTACAGCAATCTTGCAATTTCCTTGATTTACTAATACTGTTAAGCAAAACAGTGTCAAATGATGTCATCTCAATTTCACCTTCTCACTATCATTGGGACCTCTTCACACTTGGTGGAACACCTGGAGAAGCCTCTTAAAACAAAAGGCTCTTTTAGGTGTAGGCCTTGTAAAAACATAAACATGAGCAGCTTTTTCATTAAACTTTTAACACAAGAGGCTCCCCAAGCAATGTTTCACCAAGCAGTAAGAAACAATGGGGATTGTTTTGGCAGTTTTCTACAATAATTGATTTTTGCATTCGCACATTCCTGTATAGCTGTATGGCATGAAGTATTGACCTTTCACTCTGAAAAAAAAAAAAGTAGTTTTTTGTTTATTTGATTTTACATAAAATCTATTACTAGTACACCATCAATGCAGCTTTGGAAGCACATAATGGCAGGGTATACTTAGGATTTAAAACTTAGTGTTTCATGGTCACTTAGTTTCTGCTCATCTCAAAGTTGTTCTCCTACAAAAACTTTATCTTTTTTTTTCCTCCATATCAGCTGGGAGCAGATATTGGCACCATGCAAGAAATGCTCAACACAGACTATTTAAAAACAGAAGACCAGTATGTGGCATACACAATACTTATTCACTAACTTATGTTTTTCCTTCAGCATTCCTTTTCTTCCCTCCCCATTATCCTTAAGACCCATCACTTCAGCTGTTTTTTGTGAAAGAGAAAGCTAACCTGTTGCAAGCTCCCTAACTGACCAGACTTTCTAAAAATGAGACCAGGTTCCTGAAAGGATAACCTTGTGCACGTACTTTTCTTTTGACAGCAAAGTGCTGAAGCACAAAAACAATGAGCAAAATCTGTTTACAACAAAAGACCCATTGCACGATAAGCAGCCCTTTAAGACGACAACTACAAATATATTTCACTCCATTATGCTTAAACATACCCTTTTAAAAGCCATTCATTTATGGGTGTGATTGATAATAGCTGCAGAAAGACCCATATTGCTGTTGGGAAGAACACAAGTGTAAAAATCTGGACAAAAAGGTGTAGTTTCACATGCATCAAAGCACTTGTCAGCTCCTGCAAAAGAAAAAGAAGAGAGGAAGTTGCAGTCATAACAGCTGAAGCAACATCACATTTGTGCTTTTAAAATGAGGACCACCTTTATAATACAAAGAGAGCGCATGTCAAAAAGGCACCTTTAGGGATCATCTGATCTTCCTCTTTAATAATGAAGTACATCCAGACAACATAAAAGCTCTGTCTGCTCCTGGGCATTTTTCCAAAGGAATTGTCCACCACTTCAATAACAGTGTAGTTTTTCAGCAGGCAGCCTCAGCACTGTCACTGCTTCAAAACCTGGGTTAACTACACGGAGAGCTGTTTGTTTTACTAACTGTTGATAGCAAGAGGCATGAAAACTTGTAGTGTACACATGATTTCAAGTTTTTCTAGTCTAAAGAGGGCCACAAACTGTGATTCTCATTTATACCGTTAAACAAAAAAAATAATGTTTACATTACCAAGCATTCACTTCTGGTGGTTTGGGGTTTTTTTCGGGAAAGAATAACAAACATAAAAAGCAAAGTACTTTGTAGCAGGCTTTGATTACTTATTGCACCAACAGATACAAAATTCACAGGAAAAAAATTAGGCTGATGAAGAATAGCAAAGAAGGAACACGAAGACCATAACAAGCTAGCAACAGTTAAACCATAAAAATCCAGAGAAATAAAGTACAAATCACCACTGGAGACTTCCGAAAACAACAAAGAAAAATTTAATTTTAGATAGTGTGAGAACCCTCCATGGAGGTTTTCGAGTACAAGGAAAGAGCTTTGCACACTTCAGTTCATTTCAACTCTCCCTGGCAATAAAAATTCCTTTTCCTCTCCCTCAAAGTAACGCGCATCTTTTCAAGTAAACAATGCAAAAGAACTCATGGCACTTTTATTCAACCCCTAATTTGATAGGATTCTCCAGCTATCTGACACTCCATATGCATTAAATACATATATATATATATGTGTGTGTTTTTGAAAGTGTGGTTTCATGTACAGTAAGGCAGCAGTCAATCTTCAAATGCCACCCCATCTCAGCTTCAAAACAGTTGAACTTTTATGAAACACAATAAAGAACTCTATTTTCGACCATCCAAATGCCCACTGATGTAGCTATACATCTGGAAATACTAACAATGTACTAACAATTTAGCACTGTGTCCTTGTTACTGTATTTTTCATAATAAAATTAAGTCCCAAATTTGGATTGGGGGGGTAAAAAAAAAAGTCTTCCACAAAAAAAAAGAAAAAAGAAAATCCATGCACATCCTCTTCTTGAAGGTATACAAAACATGCAACTGAAACATACATCTTGATCCAGTTTTACTCAGAAAGTATCATTACATTCAGTGCTTGATTAACTTGAACAAAACTGTATTTTTTTTTAAGAAGGCAGCATCACTCTGCATGAAAACCAGGCCTTCTTCACACACAACCTGTCATAGTACCTATGCTGTTATGAATAGTTTCACTGAAGTACCGTTTTATCTTATCATAAAAAGAAAACAAAAATAAAACACCTAGTAAATATACATCCTTGTGTGGGAAGAAAAGATACCAGAAAATACCTATATAAAAGTGATCATTTTAGAAGTAAATTTGAAAACAAATGAAAAAAATCAAAGCGACTTCTTCCAGCAAAGCTGCCAAGTCACCTCCAGCCCTAGATCTTGTAGACCATTGGGGGTAGCCATGAAGGTACCCCTAATCTAGACCCCCCTCACACATCCCTTTTAATTTCATATTTCTACAACTGGAAAATGCCTTAAGAACAGACGGTTTTAAGTAGACTCTGCGACACTTCCAAAAACAAAATCCCAAACAAAAACTTGGGAAAGCTCCCTGAGAACTTCCAGGGAGCAAGGAAGATGACATAACACAACCAACCTACTGCATGAAGGAATGCTGTATGTTTGTGGAACAGCTCCTCGCAGATCTAAATTACCAGTCTGGAAAACATCTCCAATGACTGCCTTTTAGAATATAGTTATTTAGAGTAGTTATTACTATAAGAGTATACATTAGACTGTATGACCACGGAAAAAACACTGAGGCAAACAGCCTTCATCCTCTTAGGCAATCCATAAGAGCTTGTCCCAAAATACATTCATCATCACAGGTCCCAAAAACACAGAAGTCTCAGAAAAGGCACTGGCAGTTGCTAGTTATGACTCTGTTTCTGCACACTAGGTGGAACAGGTTACCTTGTCCTTCCCAGCATTTCAGATCCTTTAGGGAGTCTATCCCAGCCCCTCCCTGGTCAGTGTGGGTCCCTGCTGCCATCGAGCCATGCTTAGGATGGTCATAGCTGGACTCCTCTGAGCAAACACCCACACAGAGCAAACAGTGTTTTCAGCGGCTTCCCAGATTCCTCACTGAAATGGATAACTCTGGTATGTGACTTCATTTCTGGGGCCCTTTGGGAAGTATTTGCTTTAAAAGAATAAGCTATCCAGTCACTGAAAACTGAAATAGCATTATATTATGGAGGAATCAAATGTTCTTGTCATTCCTAGACACAGACTATTCCTACAAGTGTAAGAGGACCTCAGTTACCTCTAGTTCTGAAAATGTAACAAGGCCATGTACAGTTAGGCTCTACTGGAATGTTGCCAATTATTTTGTAAAATGCCTTCTGAACACGTTAGCAAAATTTTTTGAGCATGTACTTTCATAGCAGATAAAACTAGAAGCATAACCTTAAAAGAACAGTAGTTATTTCTAATTTTGTCAGATTTATCAGAAGGCCTCTGTTAACACTTATACAACTTTTTATCCTCCCATTAAGCAACCCAAACGCTAGTTTCCACCTAACCAATATATTATCCAAGGTCAAATAGACAACACACAGGTCAAGAACAAATAAAGACAGAAGCAGAAACTACTTACTCTGCAATCCAATAAAAAAGTATATTAACTGATTAATAATACCAACTTGAGGTTGTGCCCTAAACAATTAAAATATGCCCCGAAGTATTTTAATAAAATCATAACTTGGCCTGCCAAAAAATTTAAGGATTGTTTTTAACATACACTTTAGGAAGTAACAGCACAAGGTACAATGAGCGAAATGGTTTTCTTCCTCTTTGTCTTCTACACCCATGGCAGAAATTCAGGGAAGGCTTAGCTTAGCCTGAAACATAAAGGTGGGTATACAGCACCATCCCCAACTGCTGCTCCTAAAACAATCTGAGATCTGGACCTCGACATAAACATCTGCTCCTGTAAAACCTTCTTTTCCATCAATATATTGCTTTTAGTACCACAGATGAAAAAAAATTATGCAAGTTCAAAGCAGAACCTGCCATATTGCCCAGGACACTGTTAGTCATGTCCCCTGAACTAGAAAAGGTTAGATGTACACTAGCATTGAGAATCTAATCAAGACTTTGATAACGCTACTGATTTCACTCACAGCTGCTTTACAAAGTTTCAAGGATACAAACTAGTGAAAGGGAAAGAAATTTTACCTTTTTTTTTTTTTTTGTATGCAAACATTCCCAAACCTAAAAGCTGAAGACTCCCCTCATTAATTCTACTCAGGTTTGTGTTTCAGGTCCTCTTCTCTGTGGGAAAAAGTGCCTCTCCACAGCTTATTTCCTTTAGGATTAATTACTGTCCCAGGCAAATAGATAACATGATTCTTCCTGCATCCCCATAAGACCACAATGTTCTAAATAACTGCTACAGAGTTGACTAAAGTTACTCCCTTCACTTACACCGTGTCCTGCCAGAACTGCCAGCAGAGAATGGAGGAGAGGACAGCCATCACTTCAAACACCACCATAACCACGATACAGGTATAGAAAATTCTTTCATTGCATGCACACTGTTCACCCAAATCCCAGTTCACCAGGAAATAACTGGACAGTATCCTGGTGATTCCTTCAGGCATTAGTATCATGCACCCTGTGAATAACATCACCTGTTAGCATAGCCAACAGCATAAAAGGAATCAAAAAACTAGACTAGCAGAGACATGCAGTGTCTCACTTTGGGTGCTCCTTCTCTTCTTGGCACATGGCCATCATTTCCTTTCTCCAAGCCTCCTTCAGATAGCACTAGGAGGTTCTCCCCTTCGTCTCCTCTGACTCACAGCCTGTTCCTCTTTGAGAAAGGTGTGAAACAGAATTTGAAACAAATCTCAGTGCCTGTGACATGCAGCAGAGTGTAGGCACTTCAAATGCAGCCATCCACAACTAAATCCTATAGGAAGAGATTGCCAGGACTTTCTATCTCTATTACTGGCATTGTACCCGCAGAGGAACTCTTTTGTGCTGATCCCAGCTGCTGTCCTGTCCCTACCCAACGTGGAAACTGAGAGCTACCAGGTCTTTACTTCCATCAATCCAGTAGTGACCAGCCTGAACAGTTTTACCTGGACAGCACACCAGCAGGTGAGATGAGGCACAGTGAGCTCACACCTTCTCTTTGTGAGAGGCACGGAGACTCCACACAGTCCCTTCGTACCTGCTTCCCTACTACATTCTCCCCTAGGATTCATACAGTTTTCTGGCCTGTATCTCGGCTGAGAAGTGGAGAAGTCAAAGTGCAGAACGGTTGCAGAAGTCAGTTGCTGGTGCGCTCCTGGATCTCACCCTGATTTGGGTTTGAGACATACCCAGGGTGTAGATCCAGTCTCAAAAGTTTGCTCAGCAGTTTCATTCTGTTAAAGCCCTGCAAAGTCAAACAACCCGCCCTTTATGGATGGATGAAATTTATTCACACTCGTTTCGGATCATCTTCACTGCTTTGTGAAGAACTTTCTGAAGTCAAGGAGAGCTATTCCATAAATGTCTCACATATGTTCGCCATCCCCCCAGCACCACCATCAACAGCACAGTCATTCAATATTACAAATACATTCAAACCTGATCAAAAGGAACTCAAAACTTTTTAAAGCATAACCAAGAATGAAGTAATGAGAAATTACAGTACCTCAGTTTTCAAGGAGAGTCCACTGTTAAAGAATATAGCTGAAACGGCAATGTAAGTTATGGTAATTTCTGGTTTCAAGGGTCCTAAAAAATACAGACATAGAGAACAAAGTGAACCAGAGTCAAAGAGATAATGATATGCTTATACTGTATCAAAGTAAATGAAAATGCCTCGAGAAAATCTAATCATTAAAGTCTCTAATAAAAAGAATGAGGTTTCTATTAAGTTACAGAAAGCATGCTATTTGTTTTTAAACAAAAGCAAGCCAGTGAATGGAGAGTGAGTTATGATATCATACAAATTTGGCTTCTGTGTTTAGAGGTCCCTGAGAGCTAACAGGTAAATTCTGGAAATTTGAAAACAGGGAGTTTTTCACAGCTCTGTCATCCAAGTATCGCTACAGCATCTGCAAACTCGAACCATACACTCAATTAAAAACAGTAGCTGCTACCTTCACAGAGGGCTGTGGATATCACTCACATATCTACCTGTCCCTTCTTGCCCTACAACACACACACCTGTCTGGCCATCTGCACAGAGAAAACCAAGCCATCCCTTGCGATAGTCTCCTCGGGGCAATGCAGTTCTGTACTGTTTCCCCACAACAGGGCTGTGGCAAAATGGTTTGTTCCAGCCCTACAATAATGCATTTCAGACACTGCTGCAGTGAGATCAGCAAAGGCAGATGCCTGCACCTCCAAGGGTTCAGCTATATTAAAGGCTTACATTTGTATATATTTATATACCTTTTTCAGGGAGATGAAAATCAAATATTTTTTACGCTCCTATAAAAATGATTAATTTTCTTAATATACTTTGCCTTCGGAGGCCCTGAAAATGTGTATACTCATTTTTTCATGAGTATTCAACCAGATATTATATGAGAAAGAAAATATTAGTGGTCTACTTAGGACTAAAGTAAACCCTAACTCTACAAGTGACCAGAAGTTGTCATGAGCAAAACTGCAGCAGCAAACAAGCAAGCCTTTACTCAACACTCCAAAAGAGAAGAACTTTTCTGCTCTCTCGGATGAATGATACATTGATGGTCACACTGGAGTTAGGTAAACGATCCTTAGATTTGAGGGAGTTGATTGTACAAATTAAAATTACATCCCAAGTAATTTAAACCCAAACCTTACTCTCAGAGAGAACTCTGTTGACACTAAAACTATGTGTGTCAAATACAAAAAACCCAAAAAAACAAACAAAATATATGAAGTGTAAGGTAAAAAATAGGAAATGCAAGCGTTACAGTTGCAACAAAGCACATGGCTAGTTGCAAAATTATGGCACGTTAACTGACTAGACGGGGTGAAATGGAAAGATTATATAAATATATCTAGTTATGCATAAAACTGTTTTTATATACACAACTATATATTTTTTCTAATCTTATAGAAGATCAGAGCATATATGAACATGCACATACACACTAGGCACACAGGCAGTGGGTTAGTCTGGCTAAATAGGGGTTCTTCCAGGACTCAGTTTTGGTATTTTAGGGTTTTTCACCAGGCTACCTGAACTCCTTTTCACAGGAGAAACCTTAACCACTAGAGCAGTCACACACTCATGGGGCACAGGGAACTCTGGTCACAACAGATCCCTTTCATTCCTGGTCATTCTCTAGTCAGAAAAGTTCTTTTAACAAAGGAACTAAATGGGCTCATTTATCAAATAGGAAAACACATAGAAAGGGCTTGGCTTATGTCCTGAAGGTGACAACAGCACAAATCTTTGTTATTTATGGCACAGCATTCCACTGGTACGGATGCTGGACCATTCATATCATTCAGTAAGGCCTTACAAATTACAGTGCATGGTTATGTCAGTTGGAAGATGACAAACTAAGGCTTTTTCATACATTGGTATTTCACACCGCCCCCCACTTCTTTCTTTTTCTGGTTTTAAAAAGAAGTACTTTTTTTCCTCAGAGCACTGAGATCCCATAGATCCAGAAGAAGGATAACCACTTTGGGGAACACACGCTCACTAATTTCAATCAACACAAGATTTTTCAAACAAGTTGTCCCAGGAACAAGGATGTCAAAGCCTGACATCTCTTTGCAGTAGAATAATTAAATGAAGTGCTCCATCATAGTGCTTCCATGCAGGAAGTTAGCTGAGGAAAAATTATCTCCTATTCTGGTTAAAAGGATCTCCCACGTTGCTGCTAACAATCAGCATGACAGTCAAACCAGAAAGGGACAAAACAGCTGACATTATCAATTTGAAGTTGTCTTTAAGGTCTGCTGAAAAAAACAAGGCACAGATCCTGCAAGATCCCCACGTGGGTCCTATTCATCTACGCAAAACAGCACACAGATGTTAGAAGGGATCCTTGCACAGCAGGAATTTGCCTACCCTGAACTCCATGAAGTACTAGAGCCTTAGTTGCCACAGCAAGGGTCCAGAGCCATAATTTTTTTTTAAATCACTTCCTTTTTTTCCCAGAAGGTAAGAGGGGACAAAAAAGGTTTGCTCCTCAGTGAGAAGCTGTCTATGCTCAAACTTCAGCTCTGTTAAGGAAAAAAAAAATCAAAAATCTATGCATATAAAAGCCCAGTTAGATTCTTCCTCCCCTCACATAACATGGAATTGCTGAAGAAATGCTGTTCCAGTGTCCTACATCCCTTTTCTTAAACCTCCAGAGAACAAACAGGAAAAAGAAATGTAAAATTTAATTTGTTCTTGAAAATCGTGAACATCTGGAGCTGAAGTCCCAATGGCAACTGACCAGAAGACGCTGCCGGCATTTAAAGATACACTGTTTATGTTTAAAGCACTGGGTGTTTCATCCGCTCCTGTTGCAAGAAACACACAAGCCCTCGGCGCTTGGCAAAGGACAGACCTTTCCGTCTGGTTTGCTCCCTGTAAGCACCTGACACCACTTTGCACAGGGGCAGTCACGCCGTGTGCCCTCACCTTTCACAGGAGCAGGAAAGGAAAAAAACAAAACACCAACTCTTTAAAATAAAAGTGTGATAGCACTGAGGATTTACCCCGGTGTCCCTGCAGCCACACAGGCGGCAGAACTGCGAGCACTGCACGCCCCGGAGCTTTGGAAGTTCGGGCTGAGTTTCACAGGGGGCACATCCACAGCTAGGTCCCCGCCCAGCCTCCCTCGCCGCCCAACCCGGCAGGAGCAGGGCACTGCCCCAGCGCCGGGCACGGCACGGCCCGGGCCGGGGATCCACCCGGGACCGCTCCGGGGCAGCCCTGAGGGCCGGGGGGCACAGGGGTCCCGCACGGGGGGCTCCACACGGCTCCACACTGCTCAGGGGGACTCCACACGGCTCCGGTGCTCCCGTGCCCGCACTCACCGCCTTTGACGCCGACGCCGGGCTCCAGCCGCGCCACGGCGATGACCAGCACGATGCCGAGGATGAACCACTCCTTGCGCAGCCGCTCGGGCAGCCCCATGGCCGCGGTGTGCGGGGCCGTGCTGTGCTGGGCTGGGCTGGGCTGCGGTGTATGGTGTGGTGTGCGGGGCGGGGCGGGGCGGGCGCTGGGCCCGGGGCAGGCACGGCCGGCCCGGCTGGCGGCTCAGCGCTCACGCACCGCCGCCATCGCTACCGCACAACTCCTAATAGGCGCGCAGCTACACACACACACACACACACACACCCCCCTCCACACACTGACACACACACAA
>WBMV01005345.1:375668-405090 GCA_013396655.1 Campylorhamphus procurvoides | reverse complement strand
CGGGATCGGGATCCGGGACCCTTCCCTGAGGGAGGGGAGGCGGGATCGGGATCCGGGTCCCCCCCCTGAGGGGATCCGGGATCGGGATCCGGGATCGGGATCAGGGTCCCTCCTCTGAGGGGATCCGGGATCGGGATCCGGGACCCTCCCCTGAGGGAGGGAAGGCGGGCGGGGGCCGCCCGGGCAAACAGCGGCAGCCGCGGTGCCCGCAGCGCCCGGGCCGCCCCCCCCGCCTCACGGCCCGGCCCTGTTCGGCCCTGCCCGCCGGGAGGGACACGTGGATCTCCAGGGATCTCGCAGGAAGCACGCCCGGCCCGCCCGCAGGGACAGCCCCTGTCGCGACATGCCGACAGCACCGCCCGCGGCGTGCCCCGGGCGGCTCCACGGTTTGTCCCGCCGCTGAATGCATTTCCATTAAAACAGCATCGTAAAACCCTGTCCCGCTGCGCGATCCGCGCTTTCCACTCCCTGTTCCTCTCCCGTGGCTCTTCCCCGAAGGATTCACTAGCCCAGCCCCTGCCTCGCCACGACCCCCGCGCTCCACATCCCATCGCCAGGGAAATGATGGTAGTGGGAGACGTTCTGCCATCCAGCTGCTCCAGCTGTTCCCGCTGCCTCATCCCACACGTCTCCCGCGATTCCCAAACATTCAGGTGACCACAGCCCCTGTAGATGCGTTCAGCCCTCAGAGAACAGCCCTGCCACGTTCGTCGTGCTCTCTGCTGCTGAGGAAATAAATGTTTATAGCTCAGAAGCTCTGCGTCGATCTCCGAGAGGTGTGTGTTTCTGTGTGTCCTGGGAGGTTCACCTGCGTAAACTTGGTTACAAGGTAGCTGAGATTTTTGAATGCAGAGGGAACATGCCTTATCCCACCCCCAGGTGGGTCCAAAATGTGCGGTTTAAACTGATTATACATTTCACTGCTTTACTAAAGTTTACTGGAATACACACTGGTCCTTGCTCCCTTCTCAGACAGAAGGGCCAAATTGCAGAACCTCACTGCATCTACCTGCTGTTTTGGGAGAAAATAAATGCATAATGAGTGTTTGTCTAGAGCAAGCTGCAATTATAACGAGCGTAGGATTTGATTACTGCACAGGAAAGATCAATCAGATGAAGATGAAAAGTTTATCATACAAATTATATTTCATCTCTGTGTAGATACTCACAGGTGAGCTGTCCCTAGTTTGAGAACATCTGCACCTTTCATCGATCAGAGCACTTACATCCATTCCTACGTGGCTCTGAAAGCACACTAGCAAGAGCACAGGCCCCCTGATCTGAACACAGCAGAGAACCAGGGAGATGTCCAGTGTTTCCCAGATGGGTTTTTTTGTGAATTTGTACGCAGTCCTGGAGGTCCTAACAGAGGTGGGAAGGAGACTTTGCACCCTGTTCCTGGTGCTTCCAGCCAGGTGGGTGCATTACAAGATGCAGAGGCCTCACTCTGCACAAGCAGCTTCAGCACAATTCAGGGAAAACATCATAATAAGTCTGTTGAGACCAAAAGTTACACACTCAGAAGTTAGAAGCAGCTGAATTTCATAGTGAATGAATTTGCTGCAATGTCAGCAGAAGCTGCAAATGGATGCAAAGAAGGGACAGGTATGGAAGCTGCTCAGTCTGGCAATAAAATTCAATTGTGCACTAGAGACATCAGTCTTACCCTGCTTTTGTATCATAGTTTTTACATGGTACCAATCCTGCCCCTCTCTTTTTGCAGGTGGATACTACTTATGAATGTCTACTCTTGGACACTCTTCAAGTTAATTCTAGGTTCATTTTCTCAACAGGTTTCAGATATTTGCTCACAGCAGATCTAATTGTCAAAGTTAGAAACCTCAGGTTCAGTCCTAGGCTCTGGAAGATGCACCTCAATTTGCCGTCTAAAGAGGGGGAGGATCTTGTGCACAGTCCCAAGCCTGTCTCTACTTTTCTAAAGAAGGATGAGATATCTAAACTGTGTATTAGATTTAGAACAGTTAAGAAATATTAGAAAAACAAACAAAACCCCAACCAATCAAAAACCAAAACAAATGGTCATAAGATATAACAGACAAAGTTTAAATTCTGTTTATATTTAAAATCAAAAGATAAGCTTTAATAAGGCTGTTTCTTTGAGTGAGTGCTTTGCCTATAAATTTGTTTCCAAGAGATCTGAAATTTGTACTAAACATCTTTTGCCAACTGAGTTACAAAATACATGGGTTCATAAGGCACTCTTTTTTTGTAATCTTTCAGATCTTATGCAGATATTCCGAGCTGTATATTAAAGGACTCATACAAAAATATTTTAGCTGGTTTTGTTTAAAAGCTGTTCTGCTATTATTGTGGTAACTAGATTAAACAGATGATATTGTTCCTGCCTTCAAATAAGAGAGCACACTGTAAGGCCTGCCTTGTTCTACCAGAGCAGAGCAGGAAGAAAACACTGCCAGTGAATTTTTTAATTGACAGGGTTCTCACATGTCCTAAATCTGTCTTCAGGACAGCATCACTGTTGCAATAAGGGAATTTATCATCCATATTAAAGCATTTGCTCAATTAGAGAGGGACAATTCAGTGTCATCCAAGACGATATCCTGCAATATCTCATGTTGCTCATCAGGCTCCCATACAGATAATACACATGTCCCAATTAACCACTGGGACTCGACCAGATCCTGAATGGTTTGGCACATGTGTATGTGTATTCTCCATTAAACTGTACAAAAACATTTTGGGGTATTTTTAGCTGTGTCTTAGACATAGTACAGGAATGAGAATTTAGCTTCCCTCTGTTTTCACATGACCAAATTTTCATTTTTGTTCAACTGCAAACATACCTCGGGGCTTCCAGATGCTTTCCTGCCTCCCAAGGCCCTTGTGCTTCCTTTTGCATAATACAAAAGCTTGGTGACACATGTAGCTACGTGACACCAGATCCTCGTTGCTCACAGGTAATCTGTTGAAACCAACAGGACTGTTTGTGTGAGCAGCAACTGATTTTCATGTCTGCAAAGTTGCAGAAGTGGACTGGGCCATTCTGGGCTTTACAGTGGTCTGTAAGTGATGCCAAGGTGTCAGCTCCCCTTTGTGCCATATGCAGCCACTTTGTATTGTGTGCCCAGCCTCTTATCTGCACATCTTACCTGGCTGCCTAATAACTGCGCAGTTGTTTTAGGGGATGTGCTAGGATCTTTAAGCTCCCTAGTAGCAGATGTCATCTGATTATGCGTTTAGACAGGAGAGATTTTAATACAAAGGAGAGGGGATCACGAGATAAAGGGAGCTTAAATGAGAGGAAGAGATAGCGTTAAATAATTTAACTTGAAAAGAACAAAGATATTCAGAATGAACAAGATAAAGAGAGGTGTTAATTATAAATAGGAAAGTTGAGGAGAAAAAGTGGAAATATATGGGAGACGGTTTACAACACATTTATATTTCTCACAAGCACTTAGTGGCATGATCTCAGATTTTCTCAGGCTCTTGAAGAGATTGCTATCCTGATCCCATTAGCTGGATTTCCTTATGGAAGAGATGTTCCCAAGTCTATTCTGTCTTGACCTAGGTGCTTATACTGCTTCAGGCTCGTGCGGGAGATTTTTGGTTATTGCTACTGGGTATTATGGAATGCCTATGAGCACTTGGGTATTGCCAGCTGCAGGACTTACCACCATTAGCATAATGCAGTAGTAGGAACTATATACAAGTTCAATTTAGAACAGCACTTAATGGGACTTAAACACACCTGTAGGTATGCTTTTCCAAATAGAAGCTATGAAATGATAAAAGGTTTTGTGAATATTTGGTTTTATCTCTATAATGGTATGATTTTTTTCCCCCCCACAGAGGTTTTAAATGCATAATTTTTTTCCTCGGTTTTTAAATGCATGGTACTTTTTTTTTTAGCTTGCAATAAAGGGTCCTCTTATATATTTAAGTATTCAACAAATAAACAATTTTTCTTTTACATAAGAGTCCAGTGTGAAATTTTCATGAAATAATCTTAGGTATTAAGAAGAAAATTTCAAAAACAACAAAAGGGGCCTTTGCTGATCCCTTTCCTAGAACCTGCTTGTTCTTACACAGAAACAGAACCTGGCTCACTGATACTCTACTCACAATACTCTCTTGCCTTCTCCCCCTAGACTGCCAAGAGATCGTATGGATTTAGGGAAATGTTCATGTTTTGCACTTTTTCACAGAAATATGGTTTCCCAGTAGACAGTAAAGCTATAATGTATTCAGAAGGTTGCATTAGAAAAAGACAAAAAAAAGAAAAAAATTGGCATAATAAAGCTGTGCACTTGATACAAATTATGGACTTCTTTAGGTGCAATTCAAAAACATAAGATGAAAGAATTACCTTTTAAAAACATGAAAAGCTGAATAATGAAAGCAAGAACAGGAGATAGCTTATCTGGATGATTTCACAGTGAGTGACTGGATTTAACCTGTTAAATAAGAGACCAGAGATAACATGGGGATACTTTTATATCTTTTCCTCCTTACAGTTACAAAGCTAAGCCTCTAATATTACAATAATCATATCAAAACACCTATGACATGAGCAGCTCCAGTACAAAAACCTCTGCTGTATTTTTACAGGGGAAAAGCAGCAGATTTATTCCTGGGTGTGCAAACTTTTTACAACAGTTTTGCAGTAACTAACCCCTTGTAATGGGGAGATCACGCAAATCACAGAAAGCAAAAAGAGGAGAGCAGCCATCCCAGCTGTAGTACTTGTCACAAAGATCAAGTTTGGAAGGAGCAGCCATTGGAGAAAGGTTTGTCTTAAGGTTGCGGAAACTGCCTTTTAGAATCAAGATTTATCTCCTAAAAGAAGGGGTAGTAGGGTTTGTCCAAGAGCAAGGACAGCCCATGCTCTAAACTCATATTCTCTTAGCTGGATGGAAGGTAGAGCCTGATTCCTCTTGTGTCTGTCCCATTTGATTTTAATATTGCCAAAGAGTTTAAAGGTTCAAAGAAACAGGGCAAGTTCAGCAGCTTCCCTGAGGGAAAATGCCAGAGATGACTTCAGACTTTGAGATTTGCCAGTTCAAATTCATCAGACTGTGGCACCTGTTGCTTTGTAAATCTTGGATCTTTGCAGGTCATTGCCATGTCCTCTCTTCAGCACAGGCCAGGACCCAGCTCTCCATCAGAATGGAGAAAAGCAAAGTGCTTCCCACAGACAGAGCTCTGACCAGTCTGGTCATTTAGGAGACTACAGTCTCAGGATCAGCATGTTGTGCAATAGATGCAAGTGTAGGCACATCCTTTGTGCCTAGCTCAGCACATTGACTTCAGGGGACTATTTTGACCATCAAACCTTGTTTATTAATTACAGTCTGGCCATTCAGTCTCGCCCAGCCATCACAATTTCCCCTGCAGGATGGAAACCAAGCCTCATATTGTACATACTAGGGTAGTGATTTAGAGGAAAGTTTTGCCTGCTCTTTCCTCAGTAAGCCAGACCTTTCCAAAAATGCAGGAAAATAAGGAATCTTGTGGTCATATAACTTGACAGTGACATCATTTACCTGCACTGAAGTAAATTCCACAGTATTTACAAATCTAGTTATTCAATCCCAGTCTATCTGGCCTCTTGATTGAAAAAGGGCTAGGAAGATGCTCCCATAGGAACGTGTTTCCAGCTACTGCATATGTCAGTCCTGAGAGGAAGGTGCATGTTCCCACCTATCCTTATGACACTAGGCCCCTTTACAATGCTGGAATCAGGGTATTCTTTTATTCTTTTTTTTGTGAATTGTTTATACCAGGGCAGAATTCAGAGATCACGATCAGACTGCAAGGCTTCTTCACACCAGGCACTGTGCTGGCATAAACCCTGGTGCATTTACACTGCAGTCAAGTAACCACAGTGCATGTACATATAATGGAGCTCACTTTAATGGAGCCCTCATTAGTACCAGCTGCAGTGATTAAAACCATTGGTGATTCAGTACAATCAGGGCCCACCAGGCCAAAGCTGTCAGGAGATCCCTGCTGGCAGAACTGAGTCAACCTCCTCCTCCATCTCCTGCTGACATCCTCACAAGTCCTCTCCTAGAGGGGCATGAAATGGGGTCTGATATGTCTGATGTTGATCGGGTTCACACTTAAGTGAAAAAACATCAAATGTGAAAGCAGATGCAAAAGTTAAAAAAAAAAGCAGAGACAGGAAGGGGGATAAGCTATTGGGAAATACATTAAATAATTAGGAAAAAAATAACCAGAGAAGAATGAATCCTTTAGAAACTATCTAATAACAAATCAGATATTATATCTGTCAATACATAAAAAATGAGGATGCTGACAACTCTTCATCCCACAATCTGTGGCATTAATAAGTAATGAAGTATTAAAAAAACTGGGACGCTTTGTGCCTAAAACAGTATCACATGAGGACAAGGGAATAAAGCCGAACTAAAACAAAGGACACAATTGTGTTTTGCTGGCAAATAATGACATAAATGCAAAACAAAACTATGGAAATAAATACAGCCCCTCCAACCATCAAGTAGAAGGAAAACATGACTGCCTCAGTTTTTCGGGAGTAATCAGATACAAATCATGAAGTCAGCAATATCTGATGAAAGTTCTGGATGCAGTTGTTATTCCAGAAGAGTCCAGACCAAATTCCTTATTTAAACAAAGAGAAGAAGATGGCATGGGAGTGGAGGATTAAAGTGATGCTGAGGGGAGAGTTTTGGGGTACATACTGTCCCAAGGCAAGCAGCACCATGAGGGACAAAGCCTGAAGGGAAAGGCTTTTTCTGTCCAAGCCTACTGTCATGCTGCTCTCCTGCCCCTGTGAATTCATTTCCCTTCCTCTTGCTAACAAGGAGACAAGAACTTTTCACCTCTGTCACATCCAGTGCTCAAACGCCCACCACTTATTTCTTTGGCACAGCCAACACAGTTGCTAAACCCTCTCACTTCTCCCTTCTCTCCTGTCCAGCATCTGCCCCACACCTTTACCAGGACATTGCTGAAGGAGTCTACCCCTGGGACACTCTGCCTTCTCCTTCCTGCTCCTGGGGAAAGCAAAGAGTTATTCTTTTGCGGAGCAGAAATATTCCTACAAAATAATCAGATTTCCAAAAGATTTCCAAGCAGCTCTATTCCGTACCTGCCATCTATCCAGCTTATACCAAACAAGTAATTGTAGGGTGATTTTGTATTGTTCATTCCATGGGTCTCATACGATCTCCCCTCTTTCATTCCACGTAAGCAGCTTTAATGCCAGAGCCTTGAGATATAGTAAATGAGGGAAGGAACTAATTTTGGGTTTTTTTGATAGGTGCAAGTCAGTCAGCAAGTGCAGTAGGAAATTAAAAACAGAACAGAGATGGGGAGCAATCATCTGGCTGGGGTTTTTTTTCAGCAGAACCTAAAGAGGCTGTATTGGGTAGGGCCTTATATTTCCTTTAGAGGATGTGCATTAAGCAGAGTTCTACCCTGATCCCTTTAGGAAGTGGGAGAGTTACGATGGTGTCTTTTCCCCGAGAGCATTTCTAAGCTTTTCTCATAGGAAGCTTTCCTTGTGGTGCATTCTTAAGTAGATCAAATGTAAAGGAAAATCCCAATTCAGAATTAATTGGCATACATTTTTTCAGGAGCTGGAGGGATTTTGAATTTCTTCCTTCTAGATGAACTTACAACACTCCTGCAATCCTACATTTGAAGTTGTACCTGTCTGTGGAAGCATGCAATCCTGCAGCAAAGCACATCTTTCTCATTTTACCTCTTCACCCTGTTACTCAGATGCTTTCCAGTGTGGCGCCCATGGCCCATGTTTACTCCGGCTTGTTCTTGCAGTCTTTGCTTCCTTAGATGCTCTTCTCACTGTGGACACAGCAGCATAGAAAGCAAGCCATGTTTGGAATTAACCATTTCCAGCATACCTGCACACTCAGAATCAGCAGCTGAAGCAGGTAGTTAAGTAGTGTAAAAAGACTCCTTGTTTAAGGGGGTCCAGAACAACACTTAGTACCTTTAGCTCTAGGATCATCTACATCATGTGCTTTTTTTTACCATGAGACACCACTGTTCCCTTGAGTCTTGCTTTTGCTCTGGAAGAATAGCTTTCTTCTAAACATGACTGACGAGCTGGCACATTCACTGCCTAAGTACCACCAGTCTTTATCTAGAGATACCCACGTTTTTATTCCAGAGATATTTATTCACTTTTCACCTTTCGTCCAGCAGCTCTCTGTGTGTGTAGCAAGCTCCATCTGAGTCACACAGTAATAATCATTTCTTATATACAAGATCCCTTGTGTACTGTATATTAATGTCTGGCTGGTAATTTAATGGCACCTCTAGGCATAAACAAAAGTTTATTAAAACAGTAAGTAAAATGTTCCCGAAGACTGGCCTGCATTTCTAATTTTCTATTCAGCATTCCAAAATACAGAGGCAGCCTTCTCATGCACAAGGAAAGCTACAGAGTTAACACCAAGTAGCATCATTGTGCACAAATCAGACATAGCACAGTCTGAGGCAAAATTTATTCACACAAATCCCTTCTTCTCTGGTCATCTTTAACAACGTCAGCCAAACAGAAATTTGAATTGATTATTAGGAAATGTGTACAGCTCCAGGAAGCAGCAGCATATTGATTACTACTCAATTTACTTGTCAGTTCTTTGCTAGAAAGCCACACAGCAGCTAAAACCTTAAACCCCAGTCCATAGCTGGCAGTGCCTTCCATAGTTAAGACTGAGTCATGCCCTGAACATTTGGCATGTAAAAGTGACACAGTTCCTTCTCTGTGCTTATCTCTGCATTCACAGGATGCTTATTTCACAAATGATTTAGTACTCTAAAGCCCATCAGGGTTTTTCATCATAAACCACTTTCTTGAGCTCAGTAAAATGTATGTAAGACATGTGTCAGCTGGTACGTGTATCATTACACATTTACAGTGGGAAAGCAGGTGGACACGCTTTTTGGACAACATTTAAGCAGAAACTTGAACTGATTTTCACATTTTAGATTTATATAACGGAGACATGAAAAATTTCAGTAGAAAATTTGTCCTTTGAGAAAATTCACTGTGAAGATGCTGATGAACAAGCAAGCAGCTGTGCTTTTAGCAAGTCTCATTTCAAATCCCAGCCACATTTCCAGACCGCAGTGACATTCCCCCTCCACCCCTCTGCTGTAATTTAGCATACACTAAGGACTGTGAAGCATTTTCCAGCTCCCAGGGCACATCACCACCTATCTCCATACTGAAACACAACCCAGTGGTGCTCAACTGGCCACTTGATTTCCACAGAAAGAGAACAGGAGCATTCAGACTGAAGAGAAGGGAGAAACACATACTCCAGTGGGTCCCATCAAAGTGAGCTTCCACAGCGCCAATGCTTTGGGAGCCTGGAGCAAGTACAAATGTTCCCAGCTCTTTGCTTGGAGCCTCAAAATGATATTCATAACCTAGAATATTTATCTACTTGCCACGCTCTACAAATATCTGAAAGGAGGCTGTAGCCAGGTGGGTGTCAGTCTCCACTCCCAAGTAACAAGTAGGACAAGAGGAAACGGCCTCAGATTGCACCAGGGAGTTTGAGGTTGGGTATTAGTAAAAATTTCTTCACCAAAAGCATTGGAACAGGCTGCCCAGAGAAGTGGTGGAAGCACCATCTCTGGAGATATTTAAAAGCCATGAAGATGTGGCACTTGGGGACATGGTTTAGGGGACTTGGCAGTGCTGCGTTAACAGTTGGACTCAATGATCTTAGGGGGTCTTTTCTAACCTAAAACATTCTATGATCAAGGGACTCAAGCAGCTGAGAAGTCACTTGCAAACAGCACCAGCCAGAGTTAGCAAGGAAGAGAAAGACCGCAAGTATCTTGGAAGAAAATGCCCAGAATAAATCCTTTAATGCCTGTACTGAACAAAAACTTGGCTTGTAAAAGATAAAAGCATTCATTGCACATCAGCTGCCTCTTTTTTTGTTTGGGTTTTTTTTTTCTTTGTTGTTGTTGCATTCTTCAGTGTTATACACAGTGCAGCTTTTTTGTTTTCTAAAACATGTTTTTCTTATATTAGGAGACAATATAATATAAACAGATTTCTTATTGACCTATTAGCCTTAACCTGCAGAAGCTGGTGTCCTTTATTTATAGCGATATGATTTTAGCTTTAAAAAACCCCAGACTCTTTTGGTTTTAACTGTTTTGTTTAAGATTAGATGTCAAAGCTTTGAGCATTCATCAGTAAGCACAAGACCCAAAGTCTTGCACAAATATCTCAGGGGGTTTTTTGTCTATCAATCTTTGTTAGCACTGCTCATGTGAGAAAAAGCAAAAGATAAGGGTCAGGCAACAATGCCAGTGTAACTGTGATGTGCACTTTGTGGTGTTTCACATCGCCAGCTAAAACATCAGAGCTGATATATTATCTGTCATAAAACACTGCCTCAAAATATTCAGACATAATGGACTATATATGCAAACAAGAGCTTGCAGGATCTGGCCCAGAACTTAAAATTAGGCAAATTAACACTGCCTTTGCAGCCTTCAGACTCAACCTGGCAGTGAGTCCCTGAAACCCTCACAGAGGTCAAGGGGTCTTCCACATGGGATGCCAATTCTTATTCAAACCATTCCCTCATATAACACATTCATTGTAAGTCTCTCTTTTATACGTCTTTTCTTCTAGAGATGAGGATGACTGTTTAGGATCCTCACCATTAAAGGCAAGAATTCATTCCCATTTTAATATTTTAACCTCCACAGTTGTGATTTATTAAATTCTTAATATTGTGCTGTCTATGCAAGGTCCAACTTTTATCTCCCCTGCATAGCAGCTGTGAGGATGCAAGAGCTGAGATTTTAGCCCCAGTTCAACCGAGCACTCACACACATATTTAAGGTGCTGCAGCTGGTGAAGAGACTGATTTACTTAAATGCTCTGCAGAGTTAGAGACCTATGACCTTATATAATATGCAACTCTAAATTGAGTTAATAGCAGTTAGATATATGCAATGACATAAACCACTGGCTTTTCATTCCAGGAATAGAAAAGACTAAGAAAAATGTTGGTCAGAGTCTGGAAGCTTTGCATATTCATACTTTCTCACAGTTGTTAAGTGTTTGAAAATTCAGGTAATGAGCATACAATACTCAGGCTGCCTTTGTATTGCTTGGGGGTTTGCTATTCTAGTAATATTTCTACAGAAACCATTCTATCAAGACAGGGTTTTTTTGCCCTCAAATTGAATTAGCACTTGTACATTGAAGTTTTCAACATCACCCATAAGATTTTTCAACTTGTCAAAAGAATATGCATGGTCTCTAACCATGAATAAAAATGATTTCAGATATCATCTTTATTTCAGGTTTTATTTCCTGGGATTAATCTAATTGATTGTGCTTGTGGCTTGTTAAACAGCTGCTGAAATAAACAGACCATTTGTCTTTCTGTGTAAACATATGGGTACTTGGTTTAATTACAGTTCATATCAGTGTTGAGGGGGAAAAATAACAAACAAACAAGAAAATGCTCTGTTTTCTAAACTCACACCATAGACCCGAAATTGTTCTTGTAGCGAAAAAAAAAAAAAACACCTTAGTGAATTTTCCTCTTGCTGATTTTAATAAATCTTTTATCATATAGACAAAAAATAAAGTTCAGTAGATAATATATAACCTCATAACTTTTATATATATACATATCCACATGCTTACCTGTGCATGGTTTTCTCCTTGCCTGATGCAACTAGGAGTAACCCCATAAACATTTAGTTCAATATAATTCTCATTTTTTTTCCTTGGCAGAAAAACCCTTGTTTTGCATTTCTTACTACAACCACATTAGCTCTATTTTATGGCTTCAATAACAGACCAGTGTCTACACCAAAGACCATAGCTAAAATACAGTTAAATACACATCCCTTTGGCTTTAACACACATTTTTACTTCCCCCAGACATCTCTAGTGATGAAAATAGCATTGCCAACAGGAAAGAAAAGGAATCGATCACTCCAAATAATTCTTCTTCAACTCTTTCATAAGAATTATTTAGTTGCTTTAAGATCCTTAGACATCTCGATTTTCTTAGCTATTCTCATTACATAATCAAAAAAATCATGGGTTGACATGGGGTAAAATAAGCATAAGCAGAATGGAGTTGGCCAAAAAGAGTCACTTCTGTAATAAGATTCTGGAGACTCGTAGGTACATACAGGATCAGTTATTAATAGCCTTTTTATGCATAGATAAGCACCATTCTTAGCAGTGTGCATGTGCAATACAAATTAAATATTAATAAGCAGCACACAGTGTGTCCAAACAGAAGGAAAGCTGCATAGAGAACACTTAGAATCATAGAATCTTTTAGGTTGGAAAAGTCCTTTAAGATCACCTAGACCAACTGTTAACTCACCACTGCAAAGTCCACCATTAAACCATGTCCCCAAGTGCCACATCTACACAACTTTTAAATACCTCCAGGGACAGTGATTCCACCACTTCCCTGGGCCTGACAGCCCTTTTGGTGAAGAAATTTACTTGTATGTCATCTTGACCTCTGTTGGTGCAACCTGAGGCCATGTCCTCTTGTCCTGACGCTGTTGCTTGGGAGAAGAGACTGGCCCCCACCTCACTGCAGCCTCATTTCAGGGAGTTGTAGAGAGCAATAAGGACTTGGCCAGCCTCCTTTNATAAGGACTTGCCCAGCCTCCTTTTCTCCAGACTAGACAACTCCAGCTCCCACAGCTGCTTCTCATTGGACTTGTGTTCCAGACACTTCCCCAGCTCCATTGCCCTTCCCTGGACAAGCTCCAGCACCTCAGTGCCCTTCTTGTACTGAGGGGCCCAGAACTGGACATAGCACTTGAGGTGCAGCATCACCAGTACAGAGGGACAGTCACTGCCCTGGTCCTACTGACCACACTATCTCTGATACAGGCCACGATGCCACTGGCCTTCTTGCCCGCCTGGGCACACACTGGCTCATGTTCAGCCACTGTCAACCAGCACCCCTGGGTCCTTTTCCACTGGATCATTTTCCAGTCACTACTCGTCCAACCTGTAGAGCTGTCTAGGGTTGTTGTGACCCAAGGGCAGGACCTGGCACTTTGCCTTGTTGAACCTCATACCACCAAGGTTGATCTTGGACCACCGATCCAGGCTGGCCTGATCCCTCTGTAGAACCTTCCTAGCCTCCAGGAGATCAACACTCCTGCCCAACTGCGTCACCTGATAATGTCATCAATGCCCTCAGCCCAGTCATCAATAAACATATTAAACAGGACCATCCTGAGTGCTGGGGAGCACCATTTGTGACCAACCACCAGCTGGATTTAACTCCATTCACCACGACTCTCGGGGCTTAGCCATCCAGCCAGTTTCTCACCCAGCAGAGTACTCCCATCCAAGCCATGAGCAGCCAGTTTCTCCACAAGAGTTCTGTGGTGAATAGCGTCAAAGGCTTTCCTAAAATCCAGGCAGACAAATCCAAAGCCTTTCCCTCATCCACTAAGCAGATCACCTTGTCAGAGGAGGAGATCAGGTTCCATTACAGATCACTTCTTCCACTATATAGAGCCTTAGCTTCTCCCTCTCTACTATCCCTCTCCAACCAGGCTAATTCACCAGTTTCCTGCCCCAGGCTCTCAGTGAACTGAAGCAACACATACACATGATGTGCTACAGTGAGGAGGGGAGCAAAGCTGAGACAGCTGCCACAGAACACCCAACAAGTGTGGGAGAAAGCAAGTGACAAAGGGAATACTGCACTTCTGAGGCTGTTAGCTGACCTTGGAAAGAGAAGAACAGTGTCAGTGTAACTGGAATATGTGAGGTGTGAAGAGCCTTTGGGAGCCAGACTAGAAGAAAATCAATCATTGTCCCCACACCACCATGTGGACAGGTATCTCAGAGCCAGAAAATCAACATCCAAAGTCATCTATGCACAGCCACCGCTGATTTAATTTACTGGTGGGAAAGGAGCAGGTCTCCAGCAATGCAATCCAGCCTTGCAATTTCTGTCAAAGAAAAGAGTGAGGGGAAAAAAAAAGAGAGTAGGAGCCTTACAGTTTCATTACACTGGAAATATCTGGTCACCAACAACCACCTCCACTTTGTCCTACAGTATCCTGGTTCATCATTGTTTCTAAAAACAAAAACCATGCCATAGAGGCTGAAAAGGCATTTACCCAGAAACATTCAGTCAGCCAAACTTCATCCCAGTCTCTCCACTGAGTTCAAGCTTTGCTCCTTGGGAGGACTGCAGAGGAAATTAGGATAGCAACACATGTAATCTCTCTGCTGTTCTCAGTTACATACTAGATATAGAGAGCAAACCAAAGATTTGCTTTGTAATGACACATTGATGAATATACTGCATCAAATAAATAGAATCTGGCACTAAGAAATTTACCACTAAACAGCTAAAAATTTCAGAAAGACAACAAAATTTTAGCAGAGGCACAACCATGTCATTGGCATTGGCTGCTGAAAGTAGTTTCTCATTTAATGACAAAAGTAAGCTATTCCCACTTTCTCAGATCAGTATATAATTTGGGGGGCTGTCTATCTTGGGATAGCCTATTTTTACCCTTAACGAAGGAACATAAAAATTCTAATCAGTTTTCAGATCTCAGGAGTCCAAGGAGAATTTGCATTTCTGCATAAAGAAGGACCTGGTACAGAAGAATAAACCAGGAATCGTTTGAATTATACAAACTCAGGCAGGATGCTGCTGTGGTCAGTTCCTCAACAGGATTTAGCACAGTTGGTAAGACCTACCTTCTTTCAACCCCTCTTCTGGAATGATGCCAGCTGTAATTATACATTCTAATGAGCAAGAGTCTTGAATTCACAGCAGAACAGTGAAGTTGTTTCCCCTCACCTTCAGTAATGTATTTCTGCCCTCCTTCTTCATCTTTCCTGTGTTGTTTTGTAGTTTGTGTCAAACAAGTCTCATTCTTCTCATTACAGACAAAAATCTCTGCTCACTGAAATGCTGAGAGAGCTAATTCTTGTTGTTCTCACTTGTTACAGAAAACCTCCTGCCAAAGGAACAGTTTGGCTCAAAGTATTGTAAACAACCTCTCCTCCTTTACCCGCCGCCACAGCTTGCTTTTAAGAAGTCTGTTTTCATAAACAGAACGTCTTGTCTGTTCAAAACAACATAACTAGAAGTTGCCATATCAAATACATTTATAGAAGATGGCAATAAAGAAATACCTTGACAGACTAATGATGACCTCCTGCAAGTCAGGCACTTAAAAGACTCATTTTCCTGGTTAGCAGATTAAAAAGTAATAACTGAGTGGAACTGTTTCCACTCACTTGTCAAGTGTAATTCCTGCCCTGTGGGCTACTGTGAAAATAAAACTCAAACTCACCATAGAGGTGGCTACCAAGTCAGTCAGTCTGACTGTGGGATATGAAATACCCAAGTTAGTGTCAGCTTAGAGCAGACATCAGGAGAGATTGAAGTGAGACAAAAAAAATGCAGACCTGATTTTTCCGTTGCTTACCTTGCCTGTGGATTTGTATAGCCTTTCTCCCAGGTTAAAACCAAGGTGGGAAGAATGAGCTTTATTAAGGAGGAAAGGCTGGCTTTGTTATTTATATGGGATGTCTAAGCATTGCTTTTGCACACAGCTTCCCATTCGAGTGGCAAAGGCAAGTTTAGAGGCAAAAATGTAAAAAAGAGTAGTATGCTCTTAGCAAGAATGGAAACAAAAATGTAAACAGTAAGAAAGGCTAGTTTGGTTGACACTTGGTTGAGGAATAACACCTGCACCAGTGCTGAATTGCAGCTAGAACTTGGCCACCAGGTTCACTGGGTTTGTGACAAAGTGTCTGTAGGTCCCGAGAAGTTTCTCAGGGGGGCAAACACTGGCCTGCTCACACTGGTCTCTCTTGCAGGAGGGGGCAGCTGCACACCAACTGCAGCCAGAGCCTGTGGGTACCCACCAGCTCCTGTTCAGCCTTGTGGTTCTCCTTTGGGAGCTCATGTGCTGCCCAGCTAAGCCTGGGAGGATTAGGTGTGGTGCTATCTCCTTACACTTATCTGTAACTACAGAATATAATACACAGTGAAATGAGAAGAGATCCCATTGCATTTCACATTGCATGCAAATGGAGAACAGTGATTTTAATAACGCAACATAGTCCTTTAAAATTCTTTGTCAAGCACAACAAACACAACTTCTAGTTAAGTACTAGTCTCTTAAAATGCAAATGCACACAAGCGTTTAAGCTATTAAAAAAAATAACCATAGTCATTATTTAAACAGCTCTGTGTAATTCCTAATGTCAGTAGAAGGGGAAGGAAATGCCTCATGCCTACAACTTAGAAATTCACTGACCTGTGGTCTTGTGCTTAGATTACCATCGATCAGCCTAAACTTTTGAACTGGAGGCAAAAATGAAGTTCACACTTAGAATCTGATTTATTCTTCCAAATTTCAAAGCCGGTCAGAAAGCCTTGGTAGAAAAGGTGAAGAGTGAAATCTTGATTCTGTTCGGGTTAATACAAAAAGTGCTCTAAACAACTGAACTTAATCCTTGCTTTAGTTTCCAAATTCAAAGTCCTGACCTCACTGAAGCCCTATTAGCATTTCTGAAAGTAGCAGAGACCAACACACTTCTGCTGAAATAACCTCTGCATTTGAGTGCACGGGTTTCTCATCAGGGTCCCACATGCACCAGCCAGTGCTGGGTTATGTTGAGCCTGAAATGAATTCTTTGTTGGACAAACCTCCTGCTGAAGCCCACTGAGCTCCTGCTCCAGGTGGGAATGAGCAGAGCCATATACAAGAGCTAGAGCTGGGCCCCAGAGATCAGGATTAACATTTGGAAACGGGAGAGCAGAAGTAATTGCCCTAAAAGGCAAACCCTTTTTCCACATAATCAGGAAAAAAATCCAAATAAAATAAACAGCAAACCTAAACCAACTAAAATGATGCTAAACTACAGCATGATTAAACCAGTGCTGTGCTTGTTATCTAAGACATTTGCAATGCCATTACACTACAAATACATCCTTTTCATTAGGATTTGTTCTTGTTGTTTACTAATAAGATCAAAGGTTTTGTCACGTTTGACTGAGATACATGATGTGGCCTGGAAGAGGACCTTGAAGATCATCCAGTTCCAACCCCCTTGCCACAGGCAGGGATGTGTTATGCCCTAGAGGTTGTTTCATTGGGGTTTTCTCCCCCACCAACTCCACCTGTGTGTTTGGAGGATTTCCCACCTTTGTTTTCTGCCTTCCCTACCATATTACCCTCTACCTTCTGAGGTTGCATGGGCTACTATTATTCATCACTTGGCTTTATTAAGATGCAGTTCAGGTTTTCACCTGTGTTGTATGTTTTGCAGCCATGAAATAAGGATCTAAAAATTCAAAAGACATGAGAGTGTAAAGAACATCTCAGACACCTTCTGCTTTCTGAAGAAACCTCAGCAGATACAGAAGTTCAGCAGTGCAGTGCTGTAACCTGTGACCTAAAATAGCCTCTAATACACCAAATTGGTTTAGATATCAACATTGTTATTCTGGAATAAATGTAGAGCTCTTTCTACATTTTTGTCATGTTCTGATAAAATCCCAGGTCTGACAGTATATCTTGACAAAAGAGTCCACATGAAATATGTTGCTAATTATTTATACACCTCTTCAAAGGCTCAGCGCTGCTACTTGTACTTCTTGTTACTCTTACCTACCCAGGCCCTAAAGCTGTTTTTCAATCACTGAACTGAAACCCCTTAGAGTAACAAGTTTATAATAGAGGTTCATAAACCTGGCAGTGATTAACAGCACAGGTTAATCAAATGGGTGTAGAACAGGCTTTTCCCCCCTTTTCTTTAAAGGAAACTGGCCCCAAGTGTTTTTCCCTTATTGCTACGTGGAAATAAATTTGCAATTAACTTTTACTTATTGGTGTTGTAGTGGCCTCTGAAGACCCCAGCCAGAAGCAAGCGCTGTTGTGCTTCTCAGCACATAAATGTGTACCAGAGGACAGCAGTCACTCCAAGGAGCTCACAGCCCAGAACCATTCCACAGCTGAGCCCCTGTGATGCCCAGGGGCCAGGAGTGGGCAGAGCTTGGCTCTGCCAGGACCCCTTCCTGCCTGGAAAAGAGCAGGCAGCCTCGTACTCAGGTGTCATCCTGGTTACTAAACAAGCAGCTTGATGATTTAAAATAACAGAGAGGAATTATCCTCCACTGACACAGGCTGGTCAGCTTCTTATGAAAATAAAAATGGTCAAGTCCACCTCCTGCCAAATCTCCTGTGTTCCACTTACTCCAAGACCAACAGGACGTAAGGCTCCAGCACACAGGGAATTAGGATCTCATTTCAGCTGTTTGCAGTCAAACTCTCACTGAGCGTGGAGTAAAAATGGAATAACAACAGGAAAGGTGAGTTTGAGGTGCTTATCAGGCTGGATGGCAGCTGGGCCTACTCAGTCTCAACTTCCCAAAACTTGGAGCCAGCAAGAAATGCCAAACTGCAGTCAGCTCAGCTGTCAGGGCTGCTTTCTAAATCCCAAACACATTGTTTGTCGGTCACTAGCCACAGCATTTTTGTTTAGGGTTTTCTGGAGTATGATCTCAAAATAAATGGGATTAAATTCTCAATTCAATTCCAACTGGGGAAAAAAGGAAATTCACGGACTGCATTAGCTCAGTGCAGGGATGAAAAATAACTTTTGAATAAGTACTGAAATGTATATTTGTTTCACCTCACTGAGTCAGTTTTGTTTTGTCGTGTTAATGGTTTCCAGAAATTGCAAACCCAAACAACTCACAGTCCCTGTGACTGGCAGGCTGAGCCTGAACACCCACCACCTTCTCTCAGTGCTCTCCCTTGCAGTTCTGAAAATCCCTGCTTGCCCCAGAATTCCTCTATTACCAGCTGAGTTTATGACAATAAAAACCCCAAAGTTGACTCAGAGCAAACTCATCCTCCTGCTTGACAGCTCTCCTTTCTCCAAGGTCCTGGCAGCACACACGAGCATCACACTCCCCTCATCCCCTGTCCATATCAGTGGCTTGATGGGGCCTCTCCTTTGTCTCCCATTGGGTGCTCAGTGCTGGAGCATCCAGGTGCCACTATAGGAGGTACATTAAGCAGTGCCAGTAAGGAGAACCATGGGGTTACTGTGTTCTCTTACCCTCATCGCAACCAGACAGGATACATTTTTGTAACTCCAGCCTGACTTGTCATGTTTCGATAGCCTTCTTCTATTTTGCTTTGTTTCAGCAGTGGCCATGAGATTAGATGCTTCAGCTAAACACACCAGGAAATGTTTGTATCAGCAGCTCAGAAGAGCAATTGGGATCTGAGGTAGAAGGTGGTAAGCATCACTCCTCCGATCTTGGGCATATTTGTTCCACACATTGGACCAGTCCTGAAGGAAGATTTTCCTTCTGCAGAGGCAAGGGTTCATGGAAAGTTTAAAACACTCATCTCCTAAAGCCCTAACTTTCAGCACACCAGAAGAGCAAAAGCCTTCATCCTGAAGACGAAATAGTCTACTTTTTCCTGCCTTTAGCATCACTTACTTTCTTCTATTGCTTTTCCTATGAAACATAGTCCTTTCTAAATAACAAGTCACCCTCAGGAGGCACCTGCTTCCACTCACATCCTGCACTGCCATCATCTGCTTTCAAATGCTGTTCCTGCTTTTCTCTTTATGACAGGTTAGAACAATCGGGGCAGATTTAATAAATAAGTAAATAAATTAAAAGTTACTTGCACATAAGCCTAAGCTATCACTAAACATCAAGCAAGTTTTGAACAGTAAATTTTTAGCAATCTGAAGTAGACATAGACAACTCAGACTGAAGACTGAAGTTACTTCTCTTTCAGCTAATCACAGAAATACTAGCAAGTGTTTGGGAAACATTGTTCAAATACCATTAGCAGATAAAAACCAAATTTCTTGTTTTTGTCCTGTCCAAAACTGTTGGGAGTGTCTTATCTCAAAAGTGATGTCCCCCCTTCCTCACTTCCACTTAGACAAACTGCCAGAGAGGGAAAGGAAGCAAATGGGGGGGATGTTACACCAGAGGAGCTGGCAAGAGCATCACAAAACCTGAAAGCAATTTCTTTATTGACTTCTAGTTGAGGTTTGGTTTTTTTACTGCTGGAAAGGGGTCAAGAACTAATGTTATAGCCCTGACCTGAGCAATGCTATAACCAGAAATGTGGGCTAGTATAGGACTTAAGGTCCAATTCACACATACATTTGCTAACAAACTAGGGAAGTGCTAACATATGTAAGAGTTTCTGTTTGCATAATATAAAAAAGGGATGATGATGATTTGAAAAAGTAACTGTGTCTATACACTAAAGGAATAAGTTTTTATAGCCTTTAGTTTGTCAGTAATTTCTTTACCTCAAAAAACAACCAAAAAATAACAAGAAAAATGCCCGACCAAAACAAGATTGCAAATTTCACTTGGCAGTTTCTTACTTTTAGTAGTACCTAGTACAGCCTGAGTCTTTCCTGTAGGTGCGAATGAACCTCTGACTTGATGGCTGGTCTTTGACTTAGCAGAAGCTTTGCCCACCAAAAGGGCACCAACCCAGCTTTCATTTGTCATTTCCATGGCTTTTGTTTTGCAGGTCCCCGTAGCACTCAAAGTGCACAAAGTCCGTGAGTTAGAGGAGAGCGAGCCACTGCTCATACAGATAGATTTGTTGCTTTCAACCACTTTATGTGGAAAAAAAAAGGTGATGATGACAATTAAATCTTACCTTACAACAGGTAGGGCAATACCACACAGAATAAAATAGTGATTTACAGTCTGTTTGAAACCAGATGCAATATTGGACTGCCTCTTTAAAACAGACAGTTTTGCCAAACAGCAGCACAGGAGGTGGTGTGTCTCAGCTCCCAGAAGAGAGTTATTCCCAAGCCTGCCTGAATTTTTAAAGAACACTGAAATGTTTGGAGCATGCACACATGTATTAATTCAGCAAAGATGCTTCCAAGTAATTTTTTTTTCTTTTCCTGAATAAATAAAAGCAAAATCCAGCCACATACCTTTGCTGAATGTTTCTTCCTTCCCTCTTTGACCAGCTCAGCTTCTTTACACATGCAGAGTGGCCTTAATAAGGTCAAGGTTGACACAGCAGCTCCTTCCATTGCCTGATGCCCTGTCACCACTTCTCTCACCACTACAACGCACATGTAAAATCATTATCAAAGTGTTACCAAAAAGATATATTGTGCAGGTACAGGAACCAGTCTGCTATCCCCTCAAACATCATCCATTTTTATTATGCCACATTATAAATTACATTTCTCATCGTGTATCTTAGGCACAGAAAATAAATGCACTAACCCCTTAAAAAATAAGATTTCTCACTAAAACCTTCTATGGAAGATACCAGTCCAGAGCATACATTTAAAGCTACATCATAAATCTTCAGTAAAAATGGGATTTATAAAGGCTGTGCTGACACAGCTTATCTACAAGCCTGTGAAAACGACAGCCGTGTGTAGAGAGCTCACCCCTGCTAAAGCACGACTATATGAATATTGAATATCAAGCCCTACACAGGTCTTCTGACTTCTGCAGCAGGTCCCAAACAGTGGGGTTACAAACCAGCCCTGCCTCCCTCCCTCCCCACGCCAGGCTTCCCCCACAGAGAACAGGCTGCCACCCACAGCTGGAATGCAATTTTGATTCAAAAAGAGCAAAACTCTTCCCATCATTTTCTTCCCCTCACTTGTCTGCAAGATGATATTGTTCTACTCATCTGTTTCCTCCCCACACCTCCTTTTAGTATCTAAAGCAGTTGGGCCTTGCTAACTGATGAACTTCAGTGTCTTTGGGCTCTGAGCATCTAACCCTTACTTACCAGCTTCCTGAGCTTTTCTGGTCTCCCAGTTCATTTTTAAGTGTTCTGAGAAATTAATGAACACAGATTGAATTATCTTCCTTTTCAGTGGTCATGTCTCCTGCCTTTGGTGCCTTCTTTTTTTTTTGGCAATAAAATGTCATGCCCATTGTTACACACAAATTCCAATATAGTACACTGCAACATACTATGACACGCCATGAAATGCCCTACTGGGTACATGGAAGGCCATCAGGTGCTAAAGAGAGATGAAGTAAGAACTAAACAACATTCCATTCCAAAAAAATCCCAAACAGGAGCATCCACAAGCTGCCCTTAATTTCCTCTCATGCCCTCTCCGGCTGTCCCGGCTGTATTTATAGGGATGGGGGCGGCAGCAATTCAGCCCCTACACCCCACTCCACCCACCTTTCTCCTCCTCCTTCCCTCTCCTGTCCCGTCCCTGCCGTGGGAACACTCACACGGCCCGCGTCGGTGACCAGGGCACATGGGCTGACTCCAGGCAGGGCATTCCCGAGTGCATCCTCCTCGTTAAGGGCCATTCCGCTGCTGTCAGCACTTAAAGCAGACAAGGTCTAATGGATGGAAAAGCTTTGTCAGATCCAGCCTCCTCATTTGAAAATATGCACGGGCATTATTGAAAAGTATAACAAACGGAAAACAAAACAAACAAACAAAAAAAAAAAGAAAACCAAAACACACACAAAAGCCCCCAACAAAAACAACAAAAAAAAAACCAAACAAGAAAAAACCCACCAGAACTTTCAAAAGAAATAAAAATCATGACAAATAAAAACCACAAAAAGGCCAAAACATTTCCCACATATTTGGCCTACTTTGGGCTAGAGTGTGTGCACCCCGCAGGACCATTTTCAGAGGGAGGCAAGCACGCAGGGAGCCCAGGTCATTGGGAAAGACAGGGTTGCTGGGACCTGTTAGAAGGTGTTTCCTTGTCTCACGGGTGTGCAGCAACAAATTCACTTATCCAAGGAAACATGCTGGTCTAAACAAGAAAAACAAAATGCATTTCACTCAGGTAAGTTCACTATGTCAGGGTACCCACCAGGCAATAGAAGTGTTAAGGGACTAACAAGTAAAAATATGACTTGATGCTATATTCTCTATATCTACACAGCAACAGGCACGTAGTCAGACACACGCAGCTTGGTGATTTGAAAGGTTTCAAATTGCAGCCTCTTTGGGTTATCCCAGGTCTCCCCTGCCAAAACAAACAGTAAAGCAGTTAAGAAAAGTTTAGTTCAGCCCAATTCAGCAAAATGTTTAAAGCGGGATGCGTGAATAAGACTTCTTCTGAATAAATGCTTTTACAGAAGTTTCTGTTACAGGCTATACAGTAAGAGTTGTCTGCATTTTAAACTCTCTTTTAGATTGGCTGTATATACAGTCAGTCAATTATTAATCTCCTGCTTTCCCCCCTACTCCCCTAGGCATCATTTCTTTTCTTTTTGCATTTTTTCTTTATCTTCATCGGTCTATTTTCTGATCTGTCCCCTTTTCTGTGTGTATGTGTATTTGCAGCTCTTAACACAGAACCATTTAATCAGGTTTGATGTTACTGGCAAAACTCCCATTGATCGGCTTGATTGTCTTTGTAAGAGATTTCACTGGAATTCAATGCCTGTCTCAGGACTGCAAAAGATACGTGATAACATAGTCCTAACCCACTGCTTCCAATAGGAAATGTTGATACAAGCTGCAGATGCATTTCACAGTTCGATTTCATTATATTAACACTCTTCAAGATGTACAATATTTCATTTATAAAAAGGGATAGAGGAACACAGGGGGATACCTGCCCATGCTCCCTGTGTGAAGGGATGGGCTTTGATGTACACCCAGAGGTTGTACAAAATGTGGAATGCATTTCTACTGGATTTCAACGAACAAAAGAGGAGAGCATCTGTGATTAGGTTTGAATAAAACTTACACAAGTGTCTATACACATATAGGGTGACACCTGCAGACATTATCATTGCTGTTTTGCACAGATACATCTTCTGAGAATTAAGGCCTGGTTTTCATGGAGAATGAGCCTGTAGACCAGGTCTGAGCTCAGTGTGCCTGGTTTTGCAGGGGCTGATGCCTCAGCACATACCTACTATTTCCAGGAGATGCTTGTCCTAGTGGACCTTCCTCACCAGTTGGGTTCAAGCCCCATCATGCTCTGATGGTGTGAACATTGAATCAAAATGGGAGAAAAAATAATTCACAGGCATTTGCCCCTACCCATTCATAAAGTAGGATGAGTCAGTGCCAGACCTCACCAAACCTACAGAGTGTGGAAAGCACAGCTCATGGCATGGTACACACCAAATACCACAGCTGTACCATACACACCGCTCATGTGGGGCCACAGAATCCTGTCTACCTGAATAAATATTTTAGCTTTAATGGCTCCGAGGTACAAACACCAACCTAGTGACACAATTGTTATAACCATTTTTTTTAAATTGCATCTACCCATTGGCGACAACTTCCTCAGAAACAAGAGACTTTTGTCACCCTTTTCAATGCATATCAATTATCACGGTTTTTCTTCCTGGCTGAAAAGAAAAGGCTGCTTTGTGGTTCCTGGTACATCCTGGGCACCTGTAATGAGATCAACCAACACCTCACATGGTGGAAGAGGGAGAAAAGGAATTAAGATTTACCTTGAGAACACTGAAGACCATGGAAGACATGAAAATTTGCATGGGCCAAGAGCTCTGAGCTGAGAACATGCCCATGCTGGTGATCAAATGAAAAATCAAAATATTTTCTCTAAGTTAGAGCAAGTTCTGAAAGATATCTGATATGCAAGCACCATTTTTTGTGGCACCGACTGCCTGCCACCAGCCTCCAGGGTGAACACACATGTTCTCATCGCTCCATTTAAATGGCATACGGAGGTAGGGAGGAATTTCGTGCTTAATTAGGGAATGTGTTTGGAATATGATTTGTGATAATACATCTATAACAAGAGAAATTAATTAAAATAATTAATGAAGGCTAATCTAAGATACCAGGGTTTTGTCTAAATCAGCAAGTGTAGAGTCCCAAGGACATTCACAGTGTGATTTATAGGATTTTTTTTTAATGATCCAAGAGATCTTAATGTTTTCAGTGCAAGGAGCATTTGGGAAAGTGATTAGGGAGGGATCCCACCTGTGAGACTATTTGTAAGGTAGGTTCCTGTGAGAGTTAGATCTGAATTTCTTGTCTGTTTTTTATTACCCAATATTTCTTTTCCTTTAGGAGCCACTTTATGTCTGTGAATTTTCCTCTTTACAATTTTATCTTGATCTGTAAGGAAGAGCAGTGGAGTTTGCTGCATATCCAGCTTCTTTGATTTTACAGTGTTTGGACAGCAGGTATGTCTCAAAAAAAAAAACCCCTCAAATGAACAGAACCACAGACAAAATCACAGCCTTGCAGCGTGCTCAAGACCCTTGAGCTATAAAGCATACAATGGAAACTTGAATTAAAATGAATGCATTAAAGATAACTTTTGTACAGAGCCATGGCAGGCCAAGCAGGTGATGCACAGTGCTGATATCAGCTAAATGGCATGGCACAGCGTGGGGCAGGAGAGTCACCAGTGCCACTGCTGTTAGCCAAGGGTACAGAGGGAAAAGGCCTTTCCCAAGGCCTCCAAGGCTGGCAGAGCCCAGGGAGAGCCTGAGGAGGCTTGAGGGCACTCTTGGTCTCCCTGCCACGCTGGGCCCACCTCAAACAGTAGCTCCAGCAAAGAGGAGGGGTTGAAATCCATGCCATATGCCTGCCAAAAAACACTGCACAATGACAGGGTTTTCCTCCACCTCCACTTTCCCTTTTGGAAAAGCAGTTTTGGGATGCTGTCCTGGGTACTGTGGGGAACGTGCAATGTATTTGAGCAGAGCAGAGGCAGTGTGAGCTGGACAGCTCCTGCTTAGCAGTCTGCTCACATCTTTCTCCCACGAAGAATATTCAGCTTTCTTTGTCTAAAATGTTGAGTGGTTATGAATAGTAAGGATAGACTATCTGTAATTATTTTTAAATTATTAATGGTTTTGTTAGATCCTTTCACTTCTACATTAGGTTTCTGTTAATGTAAGTTAAATCAAAATGTACTTCAGTTTCCAGGCAGCTCCCAAATGTATTTTTCATTCTTTCATAACATTACTTCAACTTCTCGATGAGGTGTCTATGATAAAGTTTGCTCCCGAGCCAGCCGACTCAGGGTCCTAATGAATTCAGCAAAAGGCTCACCAAGCAGGGCTCTCATCAGCCAGGCTAGATGGTATATGAGGAGGCCGTGGCTGCCTTGCCAGTTCCTGTACTACCCCCAGCTAGCAGGTGTCATACCCTATTCCATAAGAAGGGTTATGGGGGCCAGGAGGGGATCATCAAAGACAAGGAGGGGAGTTCGTCGGGATAACTGAGTTACTTTATCGGCAGTTTCCGTCACACTTAGGAGATTTGGGTTGTTACTCCAGATACTTCTGATCAGAAAATATTTGCCGAGTGCCTCGCGCAGGGATCCAACCTCGTAGGCGGGGAACAGAGGTTCCCGCATGCCACCCTGCCCGCAGCCCTGCCCCAGGAGATGGCTCTCAGCGGGGGAAAGGAGGGGCTGCTTCTCGGAGGAAGGAAAGCGATCTTCTAAGGAGACCTCCCTCTTTCCCCCTCGGCAGCGCGAGGTGCGGGGGATGCAGGGGATGCGGGGGATGCAGGGGATACGAGAGTGCGGAGATGCGGGGGTTTGGGGGTCCGCAGGGTCGTGGCCACCGCCTGTCGCCCGCCCGTCGCCCCGCGCNAAAAACCGCCTGGATAAATTATGTAGAGGGATTTCTGGATTTCTTTCAAGTAATTAAGTTTCGATTTCTTGCATTTATTTTAGTGCCAGGAAGCACGAGGCGCCACGGACGGCAAAACTCTTCATTGATCGTTCCGGGCTTGAAGTTTGACTTCGTGACTTGACTCGGTTCGCGGCGACAGCGCGGCCCCAGATTTGGCGCGGGGGAGAGAGGGAGCAGAAGCCGGATCGGGCAGCGATGCGGGGCTGGCGGGGGGCCGGGGGGGGGGGGGGGCGGAGGCAGAGCCGGGGTGCGGGGCTGCCCCGACGGCGCGTCCCGGTGCGGCGGTGATGCGGCCGCAGCTGTTCGCACCCCCGGTTCCCCAGGTGGCCCCCGCAACCCCCGGCAGCGATGCGGGGCACCGGGGCCGCCCCTCCGGCAGGGCCCGGCCCGGCGCTGCCCTGCCCTCAAAACAAAGGTGGAGTTTGCTCAAAGTGTAGCCCGCATCCTAACGGATTAAAAATTCATAGGGCGCATTAGGTTCGGTAAAATATGAATGCGCGTCTTTAAATTTTAATCGTAAATCAGAACATGGATACATGAGAGGCGACAGTGATTTCTCCCCAGATGTCTGCGTGGGTCAGGGTGTGGGCGTGGGTAGGTTGGAGGGGGGGGCTCTGCTTTTATTTAGGCAGCCCGCTGGTGCGCAGAGCCGGCCGCGGGGCCCGCGGGGCCGCCGAGGTGCGGGGGGCGGCGGGGGCTCCGCGTCTGCCGCGGCTCCCCCGGCATCCCTCCCGACACCGGGCGGGGGGTGCGGATGGGCAGCGCCGCGGCTGGGAGGGAAAGAAAAAAAAATCCAACACCCAAACACAAACAAATAACAAAACCAAAAAAAAAAAAATCACCAAATAAAACAAAAGGGGGAAAGGGGAAGCCAGGGCTTGCTGGGCGGCGGTGCCGCGGGCGAGGCGCTGCTGGCAGCGGGCACAGCGGCAGCACGGAGGGTCCCTGCACCGCGACAGCCACCGCGGGAACCCCCCGGACCCACCGGGGTCACTCCCGGGCCCCGCACCCAGGAAAGTTTGCCCAGCTCTGCGGCCGCGCCGCTCCGCATCCCTGTGGCGGCCGAGGGGACCGGCGGCGAGCGCTCAGCGTTTTGGAGATCGGTTGTCAGTTGCTATTAAAATCAAGATTAATTCATATTAACGATATGCGTTCTCAGTTCTCCCGTGTGACAGCATACATTAGAACAACTATTGCGAGTAATTAAACTCAGTGCGGGAGGGGTTAAATGTATAGCGGAGGGGAGGGTGGGGGGGTGGAAGAGGTTCCTCCTCGCTTTTCTCTCCACCAAAGTTGAGCCGCAGAGCCCCTTCCCCGGCTCCGCGCACCCGGCAGGCTGGCTGCCCTCGGACCAACCCGCGCCAACGAGGTATTTTCTTCTTCTTTTCCTTTTTTTTTTTCTTTTTTTTTCTTCCTTCCCCGGGAAGTGGGAGCCTTGCCTCGCTCTCCCGCACACCTCCGGGCACGGCCGCGCTGGAGCCGCTGCCGGGGAGGCGGAGGCGGGGGCGCAGGAGCGGCCGGCCGCGCTGCGGGGACCCCGGCACAGGGAGGCGGAGGGACGGACAGATGCCTCCCTGCCAGCCCTGCCCGCCACGGGCGGGCCGCGACCCGCGTGGGCTCCTGCCCGCGACCGCCTCGAACCGCGCAAAATGTTATTGATGGCTCTTTTCTTGGGTGTTGGAGATGCTCGATGCTTTAGACTAATTAGACAAGCCAAAAGCCTTTTGAAGATTAAGCAAATTGGACAACCCTTGTTAATTAGAACATAATTTAAAGTTTGAAATTATATCACTCATGAAGTAGCCTAATTAGTATGACGATATGTTAATAGCCTACCGAGACACGAAGCGCGGAGGTTTGGCATGAACTCCTTAAAGGCTTGCAAGAAAATCCTCTTTCCTATGTTGTCATTAATAAAAGATTTCTATAGACTTCAGCCTTTCAACGGTGACATACAATTTATAGTACACACAATGCATTAGCCCATAGTGCTGCTCAATTTTTTTACTATTATGAAAACTAATAAATTCGTCAAGCTGAATTAAGCATACAAATCAGATGAGGCATAACAGATTACATATTGAAGCGCTGTGTCTCCCGAGCCTAAATGAAATTTCAATCTAATAATTCCTTCCTGGCCCGGCCATAATTTGTTTAGAGATGTTGTTCTACTTCTTTCCAAGCGCTATTCGCACCATAATTAAATGATACTCAAGTTTTTAACTTTGATTTATTTCATTTCTCCGAGCTGGCGACAGTGAGAGCTGATACAATGTAATTTTTTTTTATTTCCCTTAAAATTACCAAGTCTGCTGTTTAGGTGAGAAATTAAACACCTAAGCACTTCTTTTAACCTTCCTGCTGCAAAGTGAAATTCATGGAAATAAACCCGGCCACATTCAGGAAAACTGACTTTCCCAGATTTTTTTTTTATTCCCCCCTTTTCTGCTTTTTCCAGTGGAGAGGCGGAGAAGTTGGCGGGATAGCGCTGCTTTTTTGCAGGAGGATGCCTGCGGCTCCCCGCCGATGAGGGATGCCGGTGGGGACAGAGCCCGGCCGCCGTTCCTGCCCTTGCCCTCCGCTGCCCCCGCACAGCGCCCGGCACATCCCGCTGCCCCTGCCGCCCCCCGGAGCGATGCCAAGGCACTCCGGCTGTGGGTTCCTGATGAGCCCGGACGGGACTTCCCTTTCTTTTTTTTTTATTTAATTTTTTCTTTCCATGGAGGGTGGATTTGAGGCAGCGGGGG